>CAUYSK010122884.1:0-29408 GCA_963575035.1 Avahi laniger | reverse complement strand
AGGTCTTGATATATGTGACACCTCTCATAAGGGATGATAGCCCATCACATTTTATTTCTTTTTAGGCAGTTATAGCTTCACTTTATTCATCTTTTGTCTCTCTACAGTGAGTGGAGGCACTCACTGTAAGTTATTATGTCTCTGTGTATGTGTGTGTGTGTGTGTGTGTGTGTGTGTGTAAAATATCCACTACAGTAATCCCCTCTTGTCAATGGGGAATATGTTCCAAGACCCCCAGTGGATGCCTGAAACTATAGACAGTACGAATATATATATATATATATATATATATACACTATGTTTTACTATATATACTATGTTTTTTCCTATGCATACATGCCCCTGACAAAGTTTAATTTATAAAATAAAATTTAAACTTTAAAAAGAATTACCTAAGGACTTATAGATCTGCATTGTACCCCCCAAAATCTCCAGCCAGTGTCTAGCATGACTTCCGAGAGAAAGACTATCTGTCTTTAGTCTACCTAATGCCAAGCAACCGTAACCAATAATAAACTAGAACATTATAACAATATACTATAATAAAGGTTATGTGAATGTGGTCTCCTCTCTCTCTCTCTCTCTCTCTCTCTCTTCCTCTAAAAATATCTTATTGTACTGTACTCACCTGTATTTGGACCATGGTTGACTACGGATAACTCAAACTGTGGAAAGTAAAACTGGGATGAGGGGAAACTAATGTATTTGGATATGTAAATGTATGGTTTTCACCAAGTTTGGAAGATTTGGGTCATAATTTATTCGAATTTTTTTTACTTCAGTCTCTTTATCCTCTTCTTTGACTCCAATGGCACTGCAATTAGACCCTCTAGTATTGTGTGATAGGCCTCTCAGGCTCTGTTCACTTTTTTCCAACATTGTTCTCTCTGTTTTTCAGATTGGATATCTGAATCACCAAGTTAATAGACACTTCACTCTTGTCATTTCCATTCTGCTATTGTGCCTATCCAATGCACTTTTGATTTTAGCTACTGTATTTTTAAGTTCTAGAATTTTTAGTTGTTTCTTTCTTATGGTTTCTATAAATCTCCACTGTGAACTCCTGTTGTTCCATTCATTTCAAGAGTGTTTATCTTCATGTCTTAGAGCATAGTTAAAATAACTCCTGTAAATCTGTCTGGTAATTTCAACATCTGTGTCATCTTCAGGGTGGCATTTGTTGACTGCCTTTTCTCTTAAGAGTTGATCACATTTTCTTGGTCCCTTGCACGTCGAATATCTTTGAATTGAATTCTGGACATTTTGAGTATTACATTGTTAAACTCTGGGTCATTTGGAAAATGCTGACTTTTTTTGTTTTACCAGACAATCTACACAGTTCTGTTTTGTATGCTTTGGGCAGTGGTTCTAACATTAGGTCGATTTTCTAAGCTTTTGCTATGCTGCTTTGAGTCCCATGCATGTCCTATTTAGGGGTTTGTCTGGCACTTGAGCAGTGATTTATATCATAGCTCAATTCTCAAAGCCTTTGGGACCATCCCACATATGCACAGCTCAGGGACTTGCTCTGGGTCATACACAGAATCAGGGTATCCTCTTCTTCAGCTCTCTCCTCTCTGGGATTCTTCCCATACTTTCCTGCTCTGAAGACCTCTTTTTTGCATTGTTTTGGCCAAAACGATTGGATTTCTCTCGAAGTTTTAGCAGCTTATGCTGCTGCAGTATGGTTCCCCAAGACTGGGGCCATTCTCAGGGCAAAGCAGTGAAAGAAAAAAATAACAGGGATTCTCCCCACACTCTTTGGGCCATGAAAGCCCCCCGTTTCCCTACTTTTTTGTCAGTAAGACCATGTTTCTCTTGGAAAAACTTGAAGCTGCCTGTGCTGCTGCTCAGTATTCTGCCACATAGTTCTTGCCTGTGGCCACCCTTGGAAACGAAAAATACAAACAAAACATAAAATCTGGATATTCTCCACACTCTCCTATTTGCAGGGGCCCCTTTTCCAGGTCCCCTGGCCAAAAAGAGAGTGTTTTCTTGGAGTGTTTGCTGCCTGCTGCCCTGCACAATTCTGACCTCAGGTCAACTCTAGAGAAAAAAAAAAAAGAGGAGAAAAACCCCAGAATCTTATTCAAGTTTTCAAGTTTTGATTCATCACCTCAATTCACTTGCGACTGTTTTATCTTTTGGAGTCAGGTAGTTGATTTTTGTGTTCTGAGTGCAGTTTAGAGATAGGTTGGAGTGGAATTCTTCCTTCTTGACCATCCCTGGTCACCCCCTCCTCTTTCTGTAGCTCTCTTTTATTTTTTTTTTCTCTTTGTTTCTCCCATACCTACCTTTTTTTTTTTTCTTTCTGCTTTACCCTCTTTCTTTGTTTTCGCTTTGACTTTGGGCTCCTACATCCAAAGAGCAGAAAGGAAGAACCAATAGTCTTTTGGTGATCTAAAGCACGAGTTGAAAATTGTGATTGTGTTAAAGTAATAAATAGAAGTCAAATGTGAAAGTAGACCCAGGAGGCTGGAGAATCATGAAGATGCAGAAAAGAGTTGGAGGACAATGCTTGGGCCAAATCGATCACCTGGCTGTTTCACATCAAATGGTCACATTTGCACTTGTTGGTAATTTCTATGCATAAAACTGGCTCAACACTTAATAACTGATTGTTGGGGTTTTCCTTTTTTCCTTTTCTTTTAAGACATCTGCGGGATGTATTATTCAATTGTATATAATCTTATAATGAATGCCACTGAATTTTGAAATTAGAAGGAATTTCAGCAAACTGTTACTCATTGTCTTAGTCTGTGTTGTTATAGAGGAATATATGAGACTGGGAAATTTATAAAGAAAAGAGGTTTATTCAGCTCATGGTTCTGCAGGCTGTACAGGAAGCATAGAGCTAACATCTGCTTCTGGGGAGGGCTTCAGACTGCTTTCACTCTTGGTGGAAGGAGAAGGGGAGTCAGTGTGTGCAGAGATCACACAGCAAGAGAGGAAGCGAGAGAGAGAGAGAGGGAAGGTGCCAGGCTCTTTTTAACAGCCAGCTCTCGTGGGAACTGATAGAGTGAGAACTCATTTGCTACCTCAAGGACTGCACCACACCATTCATGAGGGATCCCCTCCCATGACCCAGACACCTCCCATTTGGCCCCACCTCCAACACTGGGGATCAGATTCCAACATGAGATTTGGAGGGCTTGAGCAGACCAAACCATCTCGTAATTCTAAAGAGACCTGGCATTCTTAACACTGAATTTAATAAAGTAAACTATTTCTAGTCATGTTGTGAGAAATAACTGACCATATAAAATGATATCCCCTTTCATGGCTTCAGTCAAGAGTGTTTTTGCAGTTTGCTTGCTTTGTGGCATGATTTTAGAAGCGTGGTGGTGTGTGAAATGTTATGATCAGTGTGTTTGGAGGATAGAAGAGGGTGGTGTCACTTGTCATAATAATCCATGGATTGAGCACTCACTAGGTACAGATCGTAACGATGAGTGCTATGGAGTGAGTATTCAGAGGGAAATTATAATAATGACAGTTGGGCATCACTTTATAGTTTGCAAAGTTCACTTCATTGTCTCCTTTCATATTCCCAAGAATTCTAGGTAGGTATTATTATTGAGTAGATAGTATTTATAATTCCTTTTCAGAAGTCCCCTGAGCTTCAGGTCCCTCCTTGTAGCTGCCAACTGTCATCTGACTATCATGTGGGCATTCATACTCCGAACCTCTGACCCTCAACTCCTCCTCTTCCTCAGCCACCTCCACACCCCATCTCTGTTTTAGTTGGCACTACCCTACTCCGAAGCAGGACATCTAAGATGCCCTAGCTTCTCCCCTTCCTTTCAAAGCCCCACCCATTCAATCTTTTCTCACATCTTGCCTAATCTAAATATCTCTCAGATCTTCGATCCACTGTCACCTTCTAAGTAAATCCCCAAGTCTCCTCTCAGCTCTCTGTAGCACCCTTTCCATTAATATCTAGCCATCAATCCCTTGTTTCTCATGCTTTGCTAAGTAGCTCCTGGCACATAGTTAATGTTCAGTAAATATCTACTGGCCACTAATGCCTCCATGTCTTTGCACATGAGATGCATAGGCTCTGGAATGCCTTTACTTATTTTTCTTCTTCTGAATAACACCCCCTTATCCTTCGAAGTTCAGTTGAGTTCCTAGCTTAATTTTCATAGTTGAGTCCCCACCTTTTTGAGCCTTCATTCCCACAAGCTCCCACAGCATTCTGACACACCTCTGTTCTAGTAATTCTCCACGTGTGGGTCCTTGCACTATGAAGAGTGCTTCTTAAAAATGCAGATTCCTGGGAATACTTTTAAATGAATCAGTGTTGATGAGAGCGTGGCCCAGGAATCTGCATTTAAGAAGCCCCACTTCTGGCTCGGTGATTTGGATGCGCAGGGACCAGAGCAGTGAGGACGACTGCTCTCTTCTCTCACCTGCTATGGCCCCTACAACTAGTTCCGGGAGCGAGGGGTGTGGCCACACAGAGCAGTCTCTGGTTAAGTTTAACTGCCACCTGTGACTGGGTGGCTGATGAGAGCAGCAAAGTTACTCGATTTAACTCGTTTCAACTCTATAAAGAGGCACGATACTTTTTCATTTGTTTGTTAAAGCTTTTTTTGAGCTATAATCTCACATGCCCTAAAATTGGCCTTTCTTAAATGCCCTACGCAACCCCTAATCTACTTTCTGTCTCTATAAATTGGTTTTTTCTGGATTCATGTAAATGGAATCATACAATATGTGGTCTTCTGTATCCTTTACTTAGCGTAATATTTTTGAGGTTCATCTGTTTTGTAGCATGTGTCAATATTTCATTCCATTTTTATAACTGAATGCCGTCATGTACCTATGCCGCATTTTGCTTATCCATTCATCAGTTGATGGACATTTGGGTTGTTTCCACTTTTTGGCTATTACAAATGATGCTGCTATGACGTTTGTGTACAAGTCCTTGTGTGAACATATGTTTTCATTTCTCTTGAGTAGATACCTAGGATTGGCATGGCTGGTTCATAAGGCAAACAGGTGCTTAACTTTTGAAGAAACTTCTGAACAGTTTTAAACAACTGTATCACTTTCCATTCTCTCCGGCAATGTATGAAGGTTCCAGTTTCTTCATTCTCACCAGCACTTTTTATTATCTATCTTTTTGGTTGTAGCCATCCTAGTACATGTGAAGTCGTATCTCATTGGAATTTTGATTTGCATTTCTCTAATAATAACTAGTGTTGTGGAGCATCTTTACATGTGCTACTTGCCATTTTCCTATCTTCTCTGGGAAAATGTCTATTTAGATATTTGCCCATTTTTATTTATTTATTTCCTGCTTCTTTTCTTGTTTCCTTTTTTTTTCTATTTCAAAGTATTATGGGGGTACAAACATTTTGGTTACATAAATTGCCTTTGCACTTCCTGAGTCAGAGTTACGAGCATACCCTCCAGATAGCATGCACTGCATCCATTAGGTGTGAATTTACCCATCCCCTTCTCCCCCTCCCACCTGCCCAACACCCTGTGAATGTTACTTCCCATATGAGCACATAAGTATTGATCGATTAATACCAGTTTAATGGTGAGTACATGTGGTGTTTGTTTTTACATTTTTATAATACTTCACTTAGTAGAGTGAGTTCAAACTCCATCCAGGATAATACAAAAGGTGCTAGATCACCATTGTTTTTTGTGGCTGAATAGAACTCTGTGGTATACATATACCACATTTTATTAATCCACTCAGGTATTGATGGGCATTTGGGTTATTTCCACATCTTTGCAATTGTGAATTGTCCTGCTATAAGCATTCTAGTGCAGATGTCTCTTTTATAGAATGTCTTTTTTTCCTTTGGGTAGATACCCAGTTATCCTGCAGAAATTATTCCACAACATCGAGAAAGAAGGAATCCTCCCCAACACGTTTTACGAAGCCAACATCACCCTGATACCAAAGCCAGGAAAGGACTCAACAAAAAAAGAAAACTACAGAACAATATCCCTTATGAATATAGATGCAAAAATTCTCAATAAAATCCTAGCAAATTGAATTCAGCTCTCATTTTGCCCATTTTTAAATTGGCATATTTGTCTTATTATTGAGTTGTACAAGTTCTCTGTATACTCTGGATACAAGGGGAGCAATACACTTACTTGATGGAGGGAAAAACGTCCAAGAAACCGCTGCCCAGGTTGTAGCAGCCTGGCCAGCAGGGTCTCCACAGCTCTTCTTTTCTCAGTGCCAAGGTGTGGCCTCTGGGGGACTCCTGGAAGCAAATCTTTGATCTCAACCTCCTCCATGGCCTAAACAAGAGCAAAAAGGCAATGTGGGGACATAGGGATAGAAAGAGCTTCCCCAACAGCATAGGCACCTGGAAAGGGCCATGGAGGAGGGAGGGGTGGGAGCTGCTTTCCAACAAAGGGTTCTTACTCACATGTAGCTAGGGGAGTTCCCACTTTATAGTAGGATAACAGAATAGAGGTTTGTCCTGGTCCCTCTCAGCATTCAGAGTCTTTGATCTTATGACTTCACCCTCAGCCCCACCATCCCAAGCCTGGGCACAGAGCCACCCTTCAGGATATATGTGGGCTTCCCCCGTGGCCTCCATTCCCACAGGGCTCCCTTCTGCTGCAGTGGTCCCATTCCTGTGGCCCCATGTTCTCAAGGGCTGGCTTGTCCCCAGTGGCCAAACTCTCTACTCCTCAAAGAGATGATGGTGCCTTGAGGACACTGTCTGTGTCACCTCCATCTGTGTAGCCTCAACAGCCAGCAAAGAATGCAGCTCAAAACTTGTTCTCATACAGGTTTCTTAAGTTACTGAATAAAGAAGGAGGGATGAGTTCATGTATTGGAAATGGGAAAATTGAGATTCAGACAGGTTAAGTAATCTGCCCAGATTCATGTGGCTTGTTAGTTGAAGAGACTGGGTCTCAAATTAGGTTCTCTGATCTTCCAAAATGTTTTTTCCACTACCTCAAGTCACGCAACCTAGCCTCTTATCTTTAGAGGTTCAATTTAGAGAAGAAATAATTATACTACAAAGCTGACCAGGGATGGTTCTGAGGAGTGGTACCAGCAGAGAGCAAATGGGATGGTGAGGTAATTTCTGCACATGATGGTTTATTCTGCCCTTCTGCATTGCACCCTGGATTTGGTGGAGATGATGGGGAGTAAATATCTCAAGAGGGATTTCTTCTGTTTTGTGGGATGCTGGAAGACCTCTTGGTGAGATTGGGATTTGGGGAATGAAAGCAACAATGCCAGGAAGGACCCTTGAGGCAGTGGAAACAGCAGGATCCCCAAGTAGGAGAGGACTGAGGTAGGGCATGATTGGGACCAGGTGAGTTGTCCCTGTGACATTGTGTTCTCTCAGGAGTCGGGTGAGTTACAACTAGAGAGCTAGGGTGAGATGCTTTTGAAAATCAAACTGAAGCGTTTGCTTTTCTACTCTGCAGTGGGACATTATTAGAGGTTTTAGAGGAATCAATTGGCTCACCAAAATGATGTACATGTTTTTTCCAGTTTCATGTAAAATCAAAAGTGTTCTTTTACTTATGTAATTCTCTGTTCTCTCCTATTCTGATTACACCATCTCAAAAATCAGAGACTCTTAAAACATCTTTACAGTAAAAAGAAAATGGTGGCTTTTGTTTGCTGTTTGGTGAAAAGCTGTCTCCAGAAACGCTCTATAGGAAAGTAAGCAAAAGATACGAAGGCGGCAGGCACCTTGGCAACGTGAATATGTCTCTTAGTGAAACGACTCCCTGGCTTGACAGAGCAAGGTTTGCTTCCAGCCCCCTCATGCTCCAGCTGGGAAGGAAATGTTTTTTAATCAGCCTTGGTTTTTAGATATGAGCATTGTGCCTAGCAGACAGGGGGAACCAAATGAATGAGTGAATGAAACATGTTGAATAAGCCAGTAAGTGAATGAATGAATGAATACTATGATGGTGTGTTTCTCCTATACATACTGTTACCCAGCTAGTAATAGTGAATTACCAAATTACTTCTCCCAGTGATTGGTAGTTTCTTGGGAAAGAAAAGAAAGTCATTGAGTAAAGAGAATTTAACAGTCTAGGACAGTCTGATCTGATGGTAATTTAAAAAATATTTTTTAATTTGGGTGCATTTATAAAGAAATTAGTCCATTGTTAACTTTATTTTTTGCAGAGAGCTGACATATAAGTCAGTTGCTTAGCCTTACCATGAGAAAAGGTTTGAAAGTCTCCAATTTTCTATCACTTCAAGTCTATATCCTATTTAATGTTAGGCTCATGATCTTCAGAAGCCCTTGGATCCCTTAAAGAATCACAAGAGAAACTCTGACCACAGTTATTTCTGTGTCTTTGGCTAGAGAGAACTCTAAACTAGTGGTCAGGAAACCTGAAAGACCCAGCTCTTTTATTACCATGAAAATATCGTCAAAGTTGCCTTCTCCCTTACTAGTTTTATGAACTTGCCATGAGGGATTTACAAAACCCTTTGGACAATGTGAAGTTTTTTAAAAAGTTTGGAATCCTGAAGAAGAAAGAGTAGTGGATGGCCCAAAGGTTTACATTAGAGGAAGCAAGTGTGCTCTTTTAAATCATGGGAGGAAGCCACTGTGATTCCAAGTGGGAAAAACTAATCTTGCATCTTCTTTTAAGTGAAAATTTGTCCTGTGAAAATCTGGCATTCAGCCTGATCTGGGATGGTGCCAGTGAGTGGGCAGGCAGTGAATGGTAGCTAATTAATTAGTCAATCAGAAAGTATTTATAGAATTCTCTAAGTCTATGGCACCATGCTGGACTCAGTGGGAGATGCAAGGAAGCGTAAGATACAACCTCAGCCCTTGAAAAGCTTGCAGCCGGTCTCTTTGGGAGCTAAGGTGTACATGTGCTAACGGAAAAGAAAGCACAAGGCAGTATTTTAATTGGGCAATGTGTCTTACAGATACTAAATATATAATCCAGACAAACAGGCTATTATTCTGGGTTTATCACCATTTACACTGTGCCATGGGGTGTCAATGTTCAAAGCAGCTATGAAAACTGCTTTCATAACTGGTTAGATGGAGTTAGTAAAGGGCTTAGCAAACCTTTTACCACTGAGCATAAGATGGTTTGGGTGAAGAAAATATGAGGAATCAGGGAATCCTATTTTCCAAATGTGGTTCTGCAGAGATTGTTCCTCTGTCCTTTGCAGAGGACTATTTAAAAGCAAACGAGTCATTGTAAAAATGTTTAGAGGGAAAATATGTAATTAAAAAACTAATTACATACCAAAATTTTCATTTTATAGTAACCACATACACATAGACATGGACAGAGGAAAATGAAATGCTGGAAAAAAAAAGTAAGGGTATACAGACCTGAAGTTCTCAGTTAGTCATTTTCATTGACCAGGTCTTCTAGATGACTACTTAACATGCAAACATAATAACTGTTACCACCGAGAGCAAAATGAGATGGATTGTTTTAATAGCAGTAGCTAACATGTTTATCACCGACCATGTTCCAGACTTTATATACCTTTATACTTCATAGCAACCCCATATATAGGTAGTAACTGAAGCAAAGCAAAATGAAGCTCTTTTCTCAAAGTCTCTTAGCTGGTGAGAGCCAGAGTACAGATCTGGGTCTGCTTTCAAAGCCAGGACCTCTCTGTACTATCCTGGTTAAAGATGAGCAAAACAATTAAGACCTTATAAAATATTTGAAAGTAGGTGGAACTCTCCTTTTCTGGAAATTGTTACATCTGTCTTAGTACTTTAAGTATAAACATTGTACTATGGGCATAACATTGGACACTGGACATAAACTTGGACAGTATTTGAGGATGAGTTTTATAAGATGAGCTAGGAGAAAAAACTTTTTAAACAATGGCAGCCATCTTTTCTCCTAGGAAAATATTTTCCTTTTTTTAAAATTTTAAAAAATTTTTAATTACTATGAATACATAATAGTTGTACACATTTCTGGGAGAAAAATATCTTCGTGATTCATGAGTACTTATTATTTGAAGATAGAATATGAGAGGATGCTGACTGGCTATGTTCTCACTGAAGTGTATGAAGTATTTGCAAATACTGGGAGAAATGTGATGTGAGAAAAGTTTGAATTGTTTAAATATTTAAAATACTAACTTATTTATTTGGAAAAAAATTTGATTTTTAAATTCACCTAGAGACAAACAATATGCAAGGCCCATTTTCCTGTCTTTTCCACGCTTTTTGAAAATCATTTATTAAAAAAATTGATTGACAACAAAGCATATCATGATGAATGTTCAAAACACTAGGGGCAAAGAAGTTTCCAAAAACGTCCTCCAGGGAAGAAAACACAGGTTATATCCAAAGAATCAAGAATCAGAATGGCTTTGGACTTCTCAAAAACAAACTAGGAAACTAGAAGACAATGGATCAATACCTTTAAAATTCTGAGGAAATTTTCCAGCCTGGTATTCTATATTCAGCTAAACTAGCAATCAAGTGTGAGGGCAAAACAAAGATATTTTCAGACTAGCAAGGTCTCAAAAAATTGATATTTCATGTACCTTTTTTTCAGAAGAAAATGCTCTTCCCAATTAAGGAAGTACACCAAGAAAGAAAGACATAGAATCCAGGAAACAGGTCATAAGGGGGAGGGCAGGGAAATCTCTGGAGTGAAGATGACAGCAGATCCCAAGTTATAGATGTGCAGCGGGCCTACAGAGCAATCATGCAGATTGGAATAAATCTTCAGAAGAGATACCTCTGAGAAGAAAGAACCCAGTAGAATTCCAGATGTGTTTGGCCCTACGAAATGCAGACTTATGCAACTGGAGGAAGTTTGGAGATGAGTAATTTTAAGCATATAGGAAACTGAGAAGATGAAAATAATTACTTTAGGAAAATAGTGCAAGAATAGAAAACAATCTTTGTATAACTCATGACTCAGATGCAAATAGTCATAGTTGTGTTAACACTGGATATTGATCTAACAAAAATTGTGATATAACATTAATGGAAAGATGAGAAAAAAGGAAATATGCATGTATATGGTAGTGGCAATTGGGCGAGAAAAAAGTAAACCCTCACATTTTTGGTGGGAACCCAATGAATAATGCCTAATACTGAAGAAAAACAAATAAAACACAGAGATAGAAGCATGTTATTTAGAGATAAGGAGGTGATTGCCAAAAGAAACAGCTAAAATAATTCAAAATGGCTGACTCTTGCGACAAAGAATGAAAGGGAGCAGGCAGGGCACTGTTGTGATTTTATAAGAACATTTGTTTTTACAGAACTGCTGACTCTTTAAATTCTGTGCATGTCTAGCTTTGATAAAAATAAAAATTAAACTTCAAAAAAGGAAAAACGAGGGGAAAATCCAAATAAGACAAGGATGGGTGTACTTCTCATTACAGGTGAAACTCAAAAGAGAATACTCAAAAATTAATATAAAACAAGGAATTAAGATTAACCTCAAATATAATTTCCTAAAATCTTTAAAAGGAGAAAATCATGAAATAAGATGTCCCTTTCTTTTTCTTTCCACACTCCCTCAGACTCTGGTCCAGTGTTTATGTGTACCCTCTGACCTCTCCTTGCGCTTGGCTTCTACTTAGACAGGATGACTAGAAAATGTGGAGGGCCAAGTTTGAACTGCATCATGTAACCCAGTCTCTTAATTCTCCAGCTGTGAATCTGAAGAATTCTCTTGGCTCCTCATCTGATTCCTAGAAGATGTTATTTCCAGCCACCTTGCCCTGTCCCCCTACACTGCTGGCTTCCTGATCCAGCCTCCCCGTCTGTCCCCCTGGCTCTGGCTCATTCCTTATCCTGACCTTGCTCTCTATATTTGCTTTGGCTACCCTATGCATTTCCTCAATCTAATTCTTAATTCCTGGCTTCCACCTCCTCGTCAGAATTTGGCTAAATCCACTTTGAAACACCAAGGCGGATGGGACTGCCTGGGAGGAATTTGGAGAATCTGCAGCTCTGTTCTTACCTCCTTCTTGAGAGCCAGGATAGCAGCTGAGAGTGTATGTGGGGGGAGAGGGAGAGAGAGAGTTTTGGGAAAAGAGGGCACGGTCATCTTGGACCCAGTCATTCTCCCTGGGAATGCTAACATGTATCCTGGTATATTCTTTCTTTTATTTAATATTTATTCTTCTTTCTCTCTTAGAAGCTGTTCTAAAATTTTAAACCCAGAGACATCTTTCCAGCTTCCTCACGTGAGCTGTATTTCGACCTCTTTAGGGGCTAAGGCAAGACTTCAGTCTTGCTCATGGTGATTTTACACGGAGTGACATCTGGGTCACTTTTCAACTGCATTCCATACCAGTCATACCAGCCCTGCAGTTTATGCGCTAACTCCTGTTGTCTTTCAACATACGGAGCACTATTAGATAGCGTGAGTTTCGGTCTTGTCAGGGAGTCTGATTAAGCCACAGTCAGAGACAGAAGTCCTAAGTGTGAAATGTAACAGGAGTTCCCAAAACAGCTTGATCTGCAAGTTGCTGGAGGTGGCTGGTGCGTTTCTGTTGGGGGGTAGGGAGCTTGCTAACAAAGCAAACACATTTTTTTCTGTCACAGGCTAGGTCTACGGTGGTAACATTTGGCAAGTTGAGTAACAGGGAGCATAGATAACTGTGAACAGATGGGCAACTATTAAAAGATTTGAGGGGCTTTCATCATTTCTCAAATGGCCTTCACCCACCTACAGCATGCCCGGTTCCCTTGCAAGAGGATTACATAAAGGATTCAATTAAATTTCTTCTTTCTTCTTTTTTTTTTCTTCAATTGCAATGGAAGCAAAAGCTCTGACGTGAAGAGGAAAAGAATAGATGAGAAACTTCTAATTTTGAATCCCCTTAGGATTAGATGCTGATTTCAGCTGTGCAGAGAACACTGCCCCATATTTTGAAAGAGTAATCTGCCAGTTCGAGCAGAGATGACTTTCCAAAATAGCGAACTCCACCATCCATGGCTGATGGCCATCTGACATTCAGACACAGAATGACAGAGCTATACACATAACCATAACCTTGTTAAGTGTATAAGTATAACATTGCTTTTTAAAAACAGCAGTGGCACGTCATCATTGTATTTAAGCTCGAAACTAATGGAATACAAAATACGAAAGAGAAATGCATTGTCTGGTGCCCAGCGGAAATATAAATATTCACCCATCTGAGAGCAATAACATTTACCCATATTCTAGGGCAGCAGTGTCTCTGAGTCAGAAGCCTGCTGGTCTTCTTTTGCTCGGGAAGATGCTTGGAAAGTTCTTAAGAGTGAGAACTCCAGGCACTGATTAAGATGAGGCATGTTCTGTTCTCTTTGGGGCAGCATCCTGCTTTTGCCGAAAGCAGTTATGAGTTGGCATGGCCAGGGTTATGGTGGAGCTCATGAACCTGGCCAAATTAGAATGGGTTCCATTCTTCAAAGCTTGTCCTAATGACATGTAAATTCAAAGGTCAGTAATTTTGAGGTATTTATCCTACTCATTTAATTATCTGTTTGGAAGCAGAAAGGACAGATATTCTGCCTCATTTTTATTTCCAGTCCTTTAGTCAGTTTCAATCCCTATTTATCCCGGCCAAGAGTACAGGGTTACTGAATATCCCCATGTCTAAAGATCACCCCCGCCCCAAGACTAAATTTTGCCTAAAGATAACCAGCCCCGTTACAAAAGGAAAAGAACCATTTTTAATATGATACATTCAAATCCCACCGTTCAGAGTAATTAACATTTAAAATAACTCGACAACAGAAGCACCGAAACAAACGAATAATAAGTGGAAAACAATTAGCTCTTGGAGGTGATGGCCTCGTCGCCTGCTTAATGATGCGCAGTTTCATAAACTCATGGTTCTCCTGAGCTGGGCTGTTTGGTTTCATGTAATTGAGTAAACGAGGATTGTTAGACGGTTTAGTGTCCCCTGGAGAATTATATATTAACAGAAAGAATTATTGGAAGTAGTTAAAACATGCTCCCACCATTTAGCAGAACGAGAGTTGGCAATATTAATTTTGAGATATACGCTCTCAGGCATACAAGTAAGTGCTGTTCATAGATTGTGTCCTTTAGCAAGGAAGCATCCAAGCAGGCACTGGAGAGCCATGCAAAGGGAGTGAATATTTGTGTATTGCATATTGGGCTTGTAAAAATCATTGAACTGAATAGAAAATAAGCTCCATATAATTTGCTGTAATTTTTGTTCCAAGTTTTAGGTTCTTTTGAATTTCACGTGTTTTCCTGATTGTAGAAATACTCGTTAGGTAATTAAAGCCATTCCAAGGGATTTTTATTTTCCTACTTGCTGCTGTTAAGTTTCATGGTGTTGATTTGCTAGTTCTCCCTGATGCTCACGCGGGCTCCTTTTGTGCCTGTGCTTTTCTAGAATGGCAGACATGCAGGAGCTGGTGCAAAGACTGGAGCGAGCCATCGGCCGCCTCGAGGTGCTGTCTGCAGAGTCCCACAGGCCCCCTGGGGACTGCGGGGAAGTCAACGGGGTCATCAGAGGTAGGGCCACAGACTGCTGTCATTCCTCGTCTGAATTTGTTCCTGTCATTTTAGTTCTCAAGAAATTTTTCTGTCTATTTCCTTCAACTTCCCTGCTCCTTCCTTTATATGTTGACCACTGCATTAGCCAGAGGGAAACAATCTCTGAAAAAGAGAAAGGAAGAAAACCTTTCAACCCATAATTCACAAAAGTTACCAATATCTGTGCCTCTTGAGAGCATAAATCCATGTGCCAAATGTCATTATTTGTAATGCTTCTGCCGCTATTCCACACTCAATGACTAAATATATTATTGACGTAATTATCAAAAAAGAAACTAATCTTCCCGTTTAGAATGTAAATCGGAAAGAATTATCATTATGTGGATTTTAAGTTTAGAGAGAACAAGTCATTAAATTTAGGAACTGCGGTTTTGAAGGAGGCTAGTCTGACGTGAAGCCAAAGATGACATTAATGTAACAGTGCCCTGTCCCACTGTTCTACCTTGGCCTGTTCCTAACCAACTACGCTTTTAAAACTATGTGCTAACACCACGCTTTAAAAAAAGATTTTTAAAAATTATGTGATCAAAAATAAAAAGTTAGCTATTTTTCTTAAAAAGGGTACCGTGTGTGTGGCAGACTCTCCAAGTTATCGACAGTAATTTTTCTAATTCCTTCTTGTCTAAGGATGTATGTAGTTTAACAAATAAAAATATAGGACACCCAGTTAAATTTGAATTTCAGGTGAAGAACACATATTTTATTTTTGGTATAAGTTATGTCCCAAATACTGCATGGGCTGTACTGCAGGATACCCACTTATACTAAATCTGTATGCATTGTCTTAACTGAAATTCAAATTTAAACGGGTGATCTGTATTTAATATGGTAACTCTATTCTTGTCACGTGTGCATTTCTTCCTTATCTGACCCATTTTGAATCCCGTCAGTCTTTGGGGGACTGAGAAAAGCCTTGGGAAAGAGGGGGCTTCGGAAAAAGCTTTCACCAGGACAGACCTACGCTGGAGCTTCTAGAATTTCAGGCGTATTTGGAGCTGTGCCTTGTATTACATGCCACGGGACAAAAATTACTGTGTGAGCACAAATGTGCTGGCTGGTTTATTTCCCCCCTGAACATAATGAAAATTAAAATGCTTTGAATGAATTGAAAGGGGGTGTTGTTTAAAGGAAGGCTGCCAGGAGCCTGTAAGTTTCTTCCGCACCAACTGAGACACATCTATGATTTCATTTTAAGCCTCTTTTTGTTAACTGTACAGTTGGTATATGAGATTCAGTAAACCATTTTTGTAAGAACATATTTTCACGTTCTCTTCAGTAACTTTGTTTCATTCTGCTGTTGGCATCGGGTGATTAAAGACGTTTCTCTAAACTGCTGACCACAAATATAAAACCTATAAATACACAAATTAAGTTAAAAGACATTTTCCTGGAGATTGTACAGTATTGTTGAGTAAAGACAAAAAAAAAAAAACTCAATAATTTGAACATCGCTTATTCAAAGAAGTACTGGACTAAACTTTGTATTTTCTTTATAAAAGAAGAATTTTTCTGGGAAAATTAATAGGTTAAGTAGAATTGGAGGGCATATAATTAAATTGTTTATTAACAAATATTTTCTCATATAATAAATAATTCCAAACCAATTATTAAGCAAAGATCTTCTAAAACAACTTAGCCAGCAATTTACTATCTTACTTGAAATGAAGTAGGGTGATTAGTAAAATGTCTGAATGATATCCATCCTGAAAACATTTTACTAATCCTAAACATCATTTCCATTTCTTCTTAATTAGTAAGTTTGAATAATTTTCTAAATTCTGTTTTTAATAAATCTTTAAGAACAACTTTTTGCCTTAAATATAAACATCATCATTATGACACTGTTATAACAAAAATTAAATTTTTTTATTTTAAAAGAGACTTTCAGAAGGAACACAATCCATTATAAATACATAATATATATAGATCAAAGGACTACCTACCCTCTGTGGTACTGGTATTATGATGTGTTTTATTATGTGTTTTTTTCCCCCTGACAATTAGGTAAGTTCAGCTCAACAGTTAAGGAAATATATTTGCATTTTTGTCACGTGACATGCACTGTGCTAGGTGCAAGGAAATCTAAGATGAATTATGTAAAGCCCTGATCCTCCGGAATCTTTGATCTTGATGCATTACTATTCAGGGCCACAAATGCTTTGATTGGGGGATTCTCAAAGGATGCAGTCTGGGAAGAAAGACAGGTCTGCCCGCAGGAGGTGTGAGCAGAGCTGAGTGATGAAAGGAAAATGGAAAATATTCCCTTTTTTCATGGTACCTTCTGCTGTGTAGAGGTCTCCGTCACATTTCTGAAACTTGCTTCCACTTTAAATAGTCAGCAGAGAGCCCTCCAGCCTGTTCCGTAGCAACCAACAGCTTTATCTCTTTCCAAATGGATCCATAAGGAACCTTTAGACTAGTGCCCCTTTTGTGCTCCAGAAGGTGGTGCCATGTACTGTGTTTTGGACTTTAGGATACCTCAGCTTCAACAGCCTGCTCAGAAGTGAGACTGCAGGTGCAGAGAGCTGTAAATATGTGTTTCCATCATCCTTTGGACCTGGAGGAAAACAAGAAAGAAGGAAACTTTATCCTGTAGTTTTGTTGAGTGTGGATGATATATTTGTACAATATGAGGAAGAGGATCCTAGGTTTTCGTTTTGGTTTTAATAGCCTATAGTGCTCAATCTGTCCATATTATGTTTCTCAAAATTAGAGGCATGAAATCAGGGACTTAGATTTTTTTCTGTTAGTTAAAAGGCAGGAGAGAAATGTGGAGCACACCGATTGGGCCGTTGTCACTTCAGCTTTCACAGTAATTTGGTTTCAAACCCAACAGGCACTGGCTCAGCGGTCATTTTCACTCTGCCATGGCCCTCTCCCCTCCCCCTGGGGAGCGAAGAAGGAACAAAATGAGGGACATCAGCTTTCTTTTCCTCCTTGCTTAGAGGTCATTATTACCTTTTAATTGTCCTGGCTAATCTTGGTAACCATTTTTAAGGTTGTCATAGCACCTGGGCAGGTCATTGCAGAAAAAAGTACCCTGGCTTTGGGTGAATGGACTAGGTTCAGGTTTTGGATCTGCCTTTTATTTGGTCTGTATCTTTGGTCCAGTCACATGTTCTGTTTCCATCTCCGTTTTCTCATCTGTAACATTGTGATGGTGCTACTTACGTCCCTGGGTTCGGAAGGAAGGAAATCCTTATATAGGTAGCAGGATGAAAACTAGGAAAACAATGTTTTTCCAAGCCGTTGAGAAGTGTTTAATAAATATTGATTGAGTGAGGGAATGACTTAGCGAATGAATTAATGAGAATGACATTGGTGATATTAAACTTCCGTATTAACTATGACAAGACAGACAGCCCCAGCTTTTCATTAAACTACCAGGGAATAACAAAATGCTCCTCTTCCAAAGGTGTGGCCCCCTCCGTGGAAGCCTTTGATAAGCTGATGAATGGTATGGTGGCCGAGTTTTTAAACAACAGTAGGATCCTTGCTGGTGATGTGGAGACTCATGTGAGTATTTTCCTCCCCTGTGCTCTGTGGAGAGTTCAAAAAGACCAGCCCAGACTCTGACAACTCTATTGCTGTGATGAGATCTTTATTTTTGTTTCATCCTGTCTAGGCAGGTGGTGGCTAAATCATTCCTTTACCCATTCATTCATTTAATCATTCTGGCAATGCCTACTGATTGAACATGGCCTGTTCTAGAAGGTGGGGGGGTACAGGGATGAACAATATAGACCAAGTCCTGCCCTCACCGAACTTTCACTTTAGTCTGGGGAACGAAAGCAGGGTAATGATACAAAAAGTGCCAGGAGCAGGGATATTGCTTGAGGTAGGAATGCATGTCCAAGGAGGTGATAGTTGAGCAGAGATCTGAGTGGAGAGAAAGAAAGAGCCCGGAGTGACGTGGGGAAGAGAGCTCCAGGCAGAGGAGACAGCAAGGCCCAGGGCAGAGGTCTAGAGAATGAAACCAGCTTGGCGTGTTCTCAGCAGAGCAGAATGCCAGCAAGGCAGTGGGTGAGGGAGAGAGGTAACAAGGGCCAGAGCACAACAAGGGCTTCTTGGTCACAGTGAGGGGGTTGGCTCTCATTCCATGTGTGATAGGGAGCCCCAGGGGGCACTGGGCAGAGGAGGCAGGGCGATTTGATGGGTGCTTTAAAAAGATCCTCTGGCTGAGCTGACTCAGTCAGCAGCCACCCTTCTTCTTTCTTGGAAGTACAGCCTGAAGATGTCACCTGACACCCATTAAGATTACTACCACCGCAAAAACAGAAAGTACAAGTGTTGGCGAGGATGTGGGGAAATCGGAGCCCATGTGCACTGTTGGTGGGAATAGAAAACGGTGCAGCCACTGTGGAAAACTGTTTGGTGGCTCTTCAAAAAATTAAAACTAGAAATACCACGGGATCCAGCAATTTCACTTCTGAATATATATCCCCCATAATTGAAAACGGGGTCTCAAAGAGATACCCGTGTTCTTAGCAGCATTATTCACAATAGCCAAGAGGTGGAAGCCACCCAAGTGTGCATTGACAGATGAACTAAATGTGGTCTATACCTACAATAGAATATTATCCAGCCCTAAAAAGGAAGGAAATCCTGTTACATGCTACAATATGGATGAACCTTGAGGACATTATGCTAAGTGGAATAAGCTAGACATAAAAAGACAACTACTGTATGATTCCACTTATATGAGGTCCCTGGAGTAGTCAAATTCGTAGATACACAAAGTAGAATGGTGGTTGTCAGAGCCTGGAGGGGAGGGGGGAATAGGAAGTCGTTCAGGGGGTGCAGAGTTTTCGTCTGGCAAGATAGAACAAAGTTCTGGAGATTGTTTGTACAACAGTGTGAATACACTGAACACTGCAGAGAGGTACACTTATTGGTTCAGGTGGTAACTGTTGTGTTACGTGTATGTTACCACATTTTTTTAAAAACTACAGCCCGAGGAACAGCAAAATCATGGAATTTGAGAATTTGTGGATTGGAAGAGAACTTTAAAGATATTTAAGCCAGCCTCCAGTTTTACACACTTTTTATACTTTTAAAAATATTAGTACCATCCCTGAGGTTAGTCATTGTTTTCATGCATTTAGCGCAAATTTTAAGTCATAGCCAAACCACTTAAAAACATAAAAAGAAATTATCACCAGCTTCTCTTTCATTGGTTGTTGTTTCTCTCAGAGGATTGAATTCCAAATCCTTTTTGCCTGTAGATTTCTCAACAACAAGACAATCGTGGCAAAACCATTTTCAGTATAGATTCACAGAAAATATGATTCTTGAGTAAAGTTGTGGTTGAGGGTTAAAAAAAAAAAAAGTGAAAAGAGATTCCCTGCCCCTCCCCTAATTAGACATCATATGCAACACCCAACACCAGTCTCCCAGGGGATCCGGTAACTCTGGTTCTATTAGGGCTTCCAAGACTGTAATTAAATAGGTGCTTATCTCATCACATTGCAATATATTTGTTCTTCACATCTAAGGAAAACAAAGACTCTTCTCACAGCCTCCATTTTTATTAAATATTTCTGTTGAAATACCCATTGGCAAAAGAGGAGAAGCTTTCATATATATGAGTTCCAGAAGAGTCATTGCACTAAGGCATGTCCACTTCAAATGTATCACACAGCTCTGTCATTGATCCTTTCTTTTCCTCAGTGTTTTTGTTTATAAGAAACTTTGTATGCAGCAAGATAGTGGCTGAGTGTCTTAGATTCTGAGGCATGATAATTCCTCAAAGCTTACATATACAAAAGAATATCATCCCCAATACACTAAAAGAGATTCTTGAGTGATTGATGAACATTTACTCTCTTGAACACTATCACAATAATTATTGTAGCATTGTTATTCCTATTAATTAATGTTGACAAACTTCTGAGGTGCACAGTACATTATAATTCATTAGAAATATCTCAAAAATTCTGGATAGAAGCTTTTTACAAGAGAATAATGAGTCCTATAAATAAATATATTTAAATTTGCATTGTAAAAAATGTAGGAGTTGCATATTATCTTCAAATTGCATAGTAAACAGTCCCTTTAAATTTTGGTCAGAACGAAGTAAGTTATAAAGTGTAGCTTAATTTATATTAAGTTTTTTCTCCTCTCCACTTGTCACCCTGTAAACAGGATGACTCAGATGAAGGAATATTCTCAACAATGAATGTGTAATGCATAAAGAAATTTACGTTTTCCACTGGTTTTTTAAAAAACCTAAGAAAGGAAGGAAAGGAAAAAATAAAAGAAGGAAGGAAGGATGGCAAACAAGCAAGAAAGAAAGAGAAAAACAGAGAAAGAAACACTTGTCATCTGAAAGTTTAGACTCTGGCTCTACAACACAAAGAAAAATACAGGCAGCTATAGTCCATCTGCCCATTACTTTAATACTTTGAACAAGTAGTTTATTTTTTTTTCTCTCTTATAGAACCATGTGTCATTGGCATTAAGCTTGCAGCTGCTGCCTCTCACATAAGCCAGAAGTGGGGGTTGAACTTTATTCCAAGAACACACCTGTTGCCTGGAAAAAAACCCCTCACATACCTGATTGCACAGGATGGAAATTTGAGAATGACACAAATGTGCATCATGTTAAATCCTGTGCCTGTGCTTAAAAGCTATTTCTCAGATACTAATAACGAATAAGGGCAGCCAAGCTACGATTTAACGTCTGTCTCAATGTGTTGGCTGCTGGTTGGGCTTAATTTACTGAACACTCAATAGTCTATTGACAGAACAGACCACAAAAAAAGGGGAACTAATAGCTACAATTAGGAAGCTCTGCTGAACCAAAGAACATAACAGGTTTAGAAAAGATTAGATCTTGTAAAGCCTTCTTGTATGCAACATAAACCAAAGGGCTTATTTAAATCATTCTTCAACCCAAGAACACTGACACAGCTTGCACCCCCTTTTAAAAAGAATAAACAATGCATAATTTTATAATAGATGTTTAGGGTAAATAGTCCTCAATGTCAAAGGAAAGGATCCTCTAGAAACTGGGCCTACATAATACCAAGCCTTTGGTTGGACATCATTTATCCATAAATGGACTAATATGAGTGGTTATTTTTTTTTTAACAAAGCTGTCCTGTCGTCATTCACGGTATATGGAACTAATGTTGGGACTACTTCTAAGTGATTTGACAAATAGGAAGTAACTGCGAATCATAGCTCTTCCTAACTCAAATCCTTTTTGGAGAGTTATAGAATTTGTATTTTAAATGTTTCTAGCAGTCTGGAACATTTATTTCCTATTCTTAATTGAAATGGATCTTAAAAACCTTTATTAATTGTTTAATAAAATGAGAGAACCACAATTTGAACAAAAGGGCAATAAATTCAACCGGGCATAACACACATAAAGCATAATATGATTAAATCATATGCCATGAAATATTATGGCCTTGCATTCCCTGACTTTATAAAGGATGAATATCATTAGACAATTATTACAGCCTCACTTTTGATGGGTCATGATCACTATGCTAGACGTTCCTATTCTTTACCATTTATTTAAATCATCTACAAAATGTTTTGTTCACTTTATGCCCTGCTGGTTGGGTAATGAGTTCAGAGTTACAAAGTGAGACAAGTCTCTCTTCCTCTGACCAGCACTAGCAGTTTGTATTATTAAATATATTCGGATTTTAGAGCTGCCTCTACTTTTGACAGCATGACCTTGAGCTAGTCCCTAAACCTGCTCCTTAACAAAGCAGGATGACATGGTTTCCAAGGGCCTTCTGGCTCTCACAGCCTGTGAAAATGCCTCCTAGGTTATAACAGCCTTCAAACAGGAAAGGACTACTTGGTTTCCAAGTGAAGAGTTTGCAATTGAGTGGCATCAACCCCATTATGAAAAGAGTCTTGAGCCGTGCCAGGGAAAAACCATGGGAAACAAGTGGAAGGAAACCTGTCAGAGAAAGGATACACAGAACACTAAAGATAAATTTTCTACCTGCTTTACTGTGGTATGGAGAAACATCTGACTCCTTCATGTAAAAAGACCCTTAGGCCTCCGTGAGTCTGTGCTTCCTGGTCCTACAGGTTGTCATTTCTTCCTTTAAGTGGACCTCATCTCTGGAACAAATAAAAACCTTATATCTGGAATAAATAATGCAAAAATATCTGTGTGTTAATTTAGTTTACTAATTATATCTGTATTCTTCCAATTCTTTTGATTTTAGAAAACATTCGTAGGTAATTTGTATTCACTAAAAAAGTGATAATTTGCATTTTTGGTGCTTTAGAATCTGGGCCTATGTAGGGTCCTCACTTGCCCCCAAATTACCAGAAGCACCAGTTTGGGGCTGCCTCCACGAACCAGCCCTTTCTACACAGATCTCTTGACTTTCCCACACTGCCTTCAGCCAAGTTGGTCCTTCCATTAACTTCCAGTTTCCTTCTAATTGTTTTAATGTGAACATTTATTTTTATTATAATTAGATGTAGAATATCTTGGCAATCGCAAGCCCAAAGGATCTGTATGTCTTTCAGTTTCTCCAAATGGCAGAGATCCAAAAAATGACTTACGTAAAGAATTCTGCCTCTGGATTTCATACAGGCTTTAAATCGGGCTTCTCCTTTCTTGTTGCCTTAACCATTAATGATAGAAGTTTTGGAGAAAGAAACCCATAGAAATCATGCGTTCCAATTTCACACCCCCTTTCTTCCTTGCCTGCTTTCTTGCTTTCTCCCTCTCTTTTCTCTTTCTTCCTCTCTCCCTTCCTTCCTTCCCTCCTTTTTTCTTTTTTCTTTCCTTCCTTTTTCTTTTTTTTCCTTCTTTCCCTCCCTCTTTTCTTTCCTTCCTCCCTCCCTCCCTTCCTTCCATCCATCCGTCTTTCTGTCTTCTACAGAGAAGGAAACTGCAAACCAGAGAGGTTTAGGTGATGCATTGAAGACCACAGAAACTCAATGGCACAACTGGGAATCTAGTCTCAAGAGTCTCAATCTGTCCCATTGGCTGACGCCTGCTTTGACCTGCTGGGCAGCTGTGTCTCCCACCACCCTTGTGGGTAGCTGATTCCCTAACGAGAAGCAAGGCAGCACTGACCTACCTCCTCCTTCACCCGCTTTTTCCAGAATAGGAAGATCGGTCAGCCTAACACAGGTTCAGGCCTAGGGCCAAGGAGAGGGTGGAAGGCCACTGTGCCTCACCTCTAGGACAGAACTGTGTCCCACATGGGTCTTCACTTCTGCCTTTTCATCCTGGCCCGATCTTGGCCCGGTCACTACTCGTTGTGCTGTTGGCATTGAATTTGCAGAATTCAGAAAGGTCCCAGATAGATCAGCCTCTGTTATCATTTCTTCCCAGGAATGTGGAGAATTTTTATTCTCAGCCTTGAATACACACTTTGCTACCAAACATATGCTTTGATTCACAGCCCTTCTCCTGCTAAGTCACCGGCCTTAGTTGGACATCCCTGGGACTACTTTTTTACTTAAGGAAGTTTGTTTTCAAAACATGCAATCCTCATCTCTCTCACTGAGCATTCTATTAATGTAATAATTTCACACTCAGAGATTTGGGGACTGGCCAGTAAGAAACTTGACTTGGAATCAAAACATCTTTGACGGGCCACAAGGCATCACTAACCACCAGGATTGCCCCCTTTTCTCTACCAAAATGAAACATTATCAAAAATATCTTGCTGAAACAATGAATTAGGTTCCATGAGTTTCTAAGGTTAGTGCTTTTATTTTTTTCTTCCTGAACAGCAAATATGCTTTTTGCCAAACTCTTGCCTGAGTGTTTTTCTTTCTACTTTGTAATTAATTTAACTTTTGGAATGAATAATTGCATGGATTAAAGAATTGCAGTCAGGAAAAGCACTGCGTTGAGAAGTGTACCAATTTATATGTGCATCCCATCTCCCTCCCTACCCCTAAGGGTCACTAGTTTTCAAGTTTCTTATGTATCCTTATGTTTGCTTTCGAAAATATATGTATTCTTATTATCGGCTTTCTTATTAAATGTTGCCTCATTATATACAAAGCTTTGCATCTTGTTTCTTCACTTAACAATATCTTCTAGAGATCTGTTCTATCAGTACGTATAGAGCTTCCTCATTGTTTTTTACAGCTTCATAACACTCCTCTGTGTAGGTAGGTCATAGTTTATTTGACCAGGCCCCCATTGCTGGTCAGCTACCTAACAGGTCAAATGTCCCCCATTGGAACATTGGGCTATTTCTAATCTTCTGCTACAGTGCATAACCTTGTATGCACATAATTTCCTGTATGTGTAAGTATATCAGGAGAAATTCCCCAAAATGTGATTACAGGGTCCTGGAAGCATACAAGTGGCATGGTCAACTAGGGATTTTGAGGCAAGTTTAATAGAGGGATTTAAAGCTATCGGCAGGGTGTCGGGAAACAAAAAAGGACGAAGTACCCAGGACTACCAATAACAGGAGCCTCTGCTCCACCAAGGCTCAGAGAGGCAAGCTCAGGGAGCAGGTATCAGACCCTTCAGTAGAGACACAGCCAAGCCCCGAGATCAGCAGGGAAGAACCGTGGAATAAAGACCCCCTCTCTACTTGCCTCCTATGGCCCACTTGTCTGCCGGGCCTTCCATTGGCTGAACCCCCTGAGAAGGCAGAAGTCAGGGAGCCTGTGGGTCTGCTTTTGTCTCGGTGGTCAGCCAGGAGCACAGAGCAGGTGCAGGAGAACAGTTAGAGACTGGAGCTAGGACAGCAAAACAGAGATCGTCAAGACACTGGGTGAAGGGAAGGGCATCTTACTTGTGAGATCTACTGTCAGTTGCCTTCCATAGGAGATGTACCATTTACATGTCCATCAGCAGTGAATGACAGTGTTTATTTCCCCACACTCACCTACAGAGGGGGATGTCAGTAGACTTTTTCAATCTGATAAGTAAGAAATGGTATTTGTGTGTGGTTTCAACAATGAGAGTGAGGTCGAACATCTTTTCATGGAGGTTGTTGGTTTCCTTTTTTTTTTTTTTGAGACAGAGTCTTACTCTGTCACCCAGACTGGAGTGCAGTGGTGTCATCATAGCTCACTGCAATCCCAAACTCCTGGGCTCAAGCAATCCTCCTGTCTCAGCCTCCCAAGTAGTTGGGACTACAGGCATGAGCCATGACACCTGGCTAATTTTTGTATTTTTTTGTTGAGACATGGTCGTGCTATGTTGCTCAGGCTGGTCTTAAACTCCTGGACTCAAGCAATCCTTCCCCCTCAAGTGCTAGGATTACAGGCGTGAACCACTTCGCCCAGCGGGTTTCTTTATTACTGATTTCTAAAGATCTTTACGTGTTGGGGATACCAGCCTTCTGTCTGTGGTGAGAGGTGCAGATATTTTCCTCTATTGTCGTTATCTTATGACATTCCTTCTGTGTTTTTTTTTTTTGGATCATGCAGAAGCTTTTTTTATGTAGTAGAATTTATCCTAAACATATCCGTTTTTTTCTTTTATGGCTTCTATATTTTGAGTTGCGGTTAAAACGCTTTTTCTTCTAAACACTCTTATGGCTTCATATTTTACATATAAATTTGATCCACATTTGAGTTTATCTTGGGGTGTGATGTAAGGTGTGGATCCAACTTTTTTTTTTCCAAGTAGATTCTCACTATTCCCATCACCATTTTTTAATTGGTCCATTTCCCCCATTGATGAAAATGCCTGCTAAATACCTGTATGTCTTTGGGTCCGTTTTGGGACTTTCTGTTCATTCCATTGTGTGTCAGTCTGTTCGTGTCTCAGTACCATACTATTTTAATCACTGAGGATTTAGAGTACGTTGCATTTGTAGCAGGTTTAATTTCCCCTTGTGGCTACTTCTATCCAGAGTTTTCCTAGCGGTATTTGATCATTTGCCTTTTTATTTAAAATCTGCTTGTCTATTTCCAAAAGAACAATGCTGGAATTTTTATAAATTAGTATTTAAATTAATATTTAAAAATTTGTATCTGTGTGCTGTTGAGTCTTCTTACCTAAGAACAGGATATGTCTTTCCATTGGTTCAGGTCCTCTTTTGTATCCCTCAGGAGTATCTAAAGTTATTCTTACAGAGTTTTTGCGTAATTCCTGAGTTTATTTTGGTGGTTGTCATTGTTAGTAAATTAGCTGATTTCATCTATATATTTTCTAATTGATTGTTCATGTATGCGAAGGCTACTGCTTTCTCTGTGTTCATTTTATGTCTTGCTACCTTTCTATAGTTTATTTTTCTTGTTAGCTTTTCAGTTGATTATCCAGGGTTTCCTAGGTATATAATTATTTGCAAGTAGTAATTGATTTACCTCTTCTATTCTAATTTTTATACATTTTATATCCATTTTACATATGTCTTTTTCTTATCTATTACCTTTAAAACAGTGTTTAAAAATATTCATAGTGGCTTATCTTTTAGCAGGAATGCCAGCCATTAAATATGATGCTTGTTCAGGGCTGAAAAAACAGTGTGTGTGTGTGTGTGTGTGTGTGTGTGTGTGTAATAATGTACTGTCCAATTCTGTCAATCCTGTGTCTTTTTATTTTAATCAAGGTTGTTGAATTTTGTCAAAGGTCTTTTTTAGCATCCATGGAGATGATCATATAACTTTCCTTCTTAGATCTTTTGATATGATTAATTACATTAATATAACTTCTAATATTGAATGATTCTTGTATTTCAGGAGGCTATTTAATTATATTGAGATGACGATTCAAAACTTTCTTCCATGTTTCTGTCAAGATGTTTAAGGAATTTCACACATGCCAAAGGGAAATATGAAATTTTCTGAGTCATATAAGAGCTAATTTGTTCAAGAAAAATATGCAGTCTTAAAAATTCTTATGTACTTTTAGGCTTTGTTATTAATATATTATTAAATATCAAATGCATTTTGTGCTGAAGACCATTGTATATAGCACGTTCTTATTTCAGATGCTCTCTCCAAATAATAAAGTATTTTCTATCATAGATTCATAATTAAACTACAGCTAACAGATTTGAAAGGTGTAGCTGTTGAGAAAAAAAAATCAACTTTAAAATGCAATTTTTTTCCTATTATGCACATAACCTACATTTTTCAAATTTAAAATTAAAAAAAAACAATAGTAATATATAGGAATCATAATGAACCCTTGTTTCTTTGACTTCTTTGTGCAACTCATTTTTGCCTATGTCAACAAATTAGGCAGGAAGAGGAAGAGCCTCCACAATGAAATTAGCCTTTACTGGCCTGTTTTTAATAGCAAATTCTTTAGGGGCAATCGAATTCTTTGGTTGAGTAAGTCAGACAAAGCTCAATCCTCGAGAATTGCTGAATCTGAAAGAGATTTCTGTCCTCCATCGTGATCGTAATATAATGATGAGAATATTGCACTAGGTGAAGGAAACCCAGGTTTTACTTTCAAGTTGGCCGTGAACTTGCTGCGCATCTCTGGATGAGGTTCTTAATTCTCTGGGTCTTGAATCCTCACATGGTGATGTTTCCCACCAGGAAACCTATGGAGCACCAGTCCTGGTTGTCCCTCTGTGTTCTATAATCCCTGTTGTAAGCACAATGGAATAGCCAACACACACAGGGATAAATTCTGAGCATGCCCAGCACCTGCTTGGTTGGAGATAATCATGTTACCTTTGGTACCTCGTCACCTGCACCTGTGAAATAATTAGATTATTGAGTCTCACATGAATGGTATCGCTCTATGTAAAAACATAGCATTTATCTACAAGCACAGTCCATGTCAGAAGTTCCTGAGGGTAACCAGCAACTTTTCTCTAAAATTTTTCTTCTCAAAAATACCCTTTCAGAAGATTGTTTTCCATTTTTGAAATGAATTGTACATCCTAATACAACAAAATATATGTCCTTTCCTTGCCTATTTCTTTGCCTTCTTTTTTCTCCTCTTTCCTTCTTTCTAAAACTATGCCAATAATTGGCACATCATCCTAGACTTCAGGATAACTTCATTGTTTGCAAGGAGGATGCTTCAGCGGTAATAAATTTGTCCAAAAGTAATAAGCTCTTTACATTCTGATTTCATGTAGATTATCTTGTTATTTCTACTAACACATCCATTCCCACAAAACACACACACACACCCTTCTTCACATAATTCCTTAAAATATGGTATTAGGTATGCATAAGAAAATACAGTCTTGGTCAAATATATGGGCACTCTGGCCCAAGAATCACTCTGATTCTAGGAAATGTGTTTGCAGATTTGTTACTGCACATAAGGCAAGTATAAAATATGTTTTCCAACCTTTAGTATATATTTTTTCCTTTCCCAGTTGTCTTTAGATTGTGGTTTAACATTGTTAGCTTTAAAACAAGACAGATTTCATACATATATACATATATATGCATAGATATATTTGTTATAACACATTACATACCAGGTCTTTGTGTGTGTGTGTGTGTGTGTGTGTGTGTGTGTGTGTGTGTGTTAAAGCTTTATTATTTTTTTTTATTTCAGCATATTATGGGGGTACAGATGTTTAGGTTACGTATGTTGCCCTTGCCACCCCCCAAGTCTGATTTTCAAATACGTCCATCCTTCGGGTGGTGCACATTGCACTCTTCGTGTATGCATATACCCATCTCCTCCTCTCTCCCTCTCCCTCCCCCTCCCTTTCCTCCCCACCCAACATCCAATAGATGTTATTCTTATATGTGCACTTATGTGTTGATTAGTTAATACCAATTTGATGGTGAGTACATGTGGTGCTTGTCTTTCTATTCTTGGGATACCTCGCTTAGTAGAATGCGTTCCAGCTCTATCCAGGAGTATACAAGAGATGCTATATCACCATTGTTTCTTAAAGCTGAATAGTACTCCATGGTATACATATACCACATTTTATTAATCCACTCATGAATTGATGGACACTTGGGTTGTTTCCACATCTTTGCAATTGTGAATTGTGCTGCTATAAACA
>CAUYSK010122883.1:0-39228 GCA_963575035.1 Avahi laniger | reverse complement strand
ATTGGGCCAGGATGGGTTCTCACCCCTGTTCTAAGTACATAGGCTTGTCAACAGGAGGTTCATTCAATGAGTCTTTTGAGAGTTTGTCCTTGTCCAGAATGACTGGCTGGCGTGTTTTATCCCGAGTCTGCAGGCACCGGCAGTGTGGGAGTCCTGCCAACAGCCTCTTGCAGTATTTTCATGAGCTGGTATTTTCAAAAGTTGAAGGGTGCTGGTTTTCTTCCCTAATTGTAGAATCAGGTCGGGAATATTCTGACAATGTGACTCATGTTTGTGAAAATGGTGAGTTTATTTTGTCATTTTCTCATACAAAAATAAAAAGCATCTTAAAATGCCAATGAAGTAGCACACACAATTATTACAGAAGAGTCTGCTTACCTTTTAAAAAGTAACTTACTTGGAAAAGAAAAATCTTTTTTTCCTTTTCTTTTTCTACCCTTTAAATAACCCTTGTATTTTTCCTATGCAGAAAATTGTATGGTAATAAATTATGGCAATAAATTGTATGGTAATAAATTGTGGTAATAAATTTTGAAAAATAGTTATAAAGAAAAAATTAAAATAGTCAGTAATCCCATCACCTTGGTAAAATCCACTATCATTTATTTATGTGTTTCTTTTATATGTACTTCATATGTATTTCTTTCATTCTTTGTACTTCTTTCACTAGAAAGAAATATATTTATTTATACTTGTACATATATATTCATAAATATATGTATATACCTCATACTAGAAGGAAATACATATACAAAGAATTATTTTTCACCAAACTGAGAAGGTACCACATATAGATTTCAAGCTCGCTTTCTCTCTTAGCACTGTATCATGAACAGTTTCCAAGGACTGGACTTTCCCATTCCAAACCTCCTGAGGTCTGTTGGCTCAGAGATGGACTGATGCATTTACAAGCTGCTGTCAGACATGACTAGTGATGGCTGTTACATTAACATCAATGATTCTTCTTGAAAGCAATTAAACTTGGCATTGCTATCGCTACCTAATGTGTTTATATCAGCTCCTGTAATTGTTTGCTGAAGTCATAAATTTCTCAAGTTAACTATAAACAAATTGCTCTGCTTAATTAATGGGCATCACTAACGGGTAACATCTAATATGCATGTGCATGAACCTTGTGACAGCCTCATGGAGGCTGGATTAATGATGTCAGGATGGTGGCCCTGGGAGAGAAGTCAATCACCCAGAACCCAGGTCTGGAGTGGGCTCCATGAAGCCCCAGGTCCAGAATCTGCTGCAGCAAGAGTGTGCCAGGGCTATTCCTGCCCTTGGGGTCTTCAGGGCCTATGTCACCTTGGACCCTCCCAGCGATGCATCCGAAAGCATGGCAGAGCTAAGATGGGGTGACTGAGTGCCACCTTGGCTTATTATTAATAGCAAAAGCCTCTTTCCCCAGCACTGCTTCCTCGTCTACATTAGCCCATGTGGCCCTTCTCACACCCACCCTGCATTGTAGCTGGTATAGCATGGTGGTTATGAGGCTGGACTCTGGGGACAGGTTCCCATGGTTCAAATCCCAGCTCTGCCAGCTATTAGATGTGGGAACATAGGCAAGTTATTATTGAGCATAGCGCCTCAATTTGGCCATTTCTAGAATGGGGATAATCATTGTACCTACCTTACAGCCTCGTGAGGACTAAAGCAGTTAATATGGGTAGAGGGAGCATGATAATATTCAATAACCTTAACTATTATTAGTTAAGGTTATTGAATCATCTTCCCATTTCTTGGAATAGGCAGCTAAGATTCTGTGACCCAGGGCCAGGACTCAGCTAAGCAAGTGAGGCACTGAGAGTGTACAATTTAAGGAGGTGGTCTCTCTCAGGGTCACCGCCTCATGCTAGTCCTGGCCAGTGTGACCCGTGCACATTTGCTCAGCTTGGATCAAACCTGAGATTTCTGAGTCCTTCTGCCCCCACTGGGACACCCTTGCTGTTTAGCAATCCTTCCTGGCTTGGACAACCTTGTTCTGAAATAGGACCCCAAAGGATTGAGGTGCTTCTTCAGGCCAACACAGGTTTGATGACTAAATTTTTTTTTTTTTCAGAAATGGTGCTTTGAGGGCCTCATTCCCACTCTCACCTCTGTCACTTTCTGACCAACAATGTAGAGAACAGAAGTGTGAATGAACGGTGCTGAGGACACACCTTCTCAGCAAATTCTCTCTTATCAAAGAAAGTTTCTTGACCCTTGGGAGACAAAGAAGGCAGAATAAGCTTTGACTTGAAATGAAAGCCCAGGTGTCCCCGTCCTCTTGTTTTTAATCTTCATCCAGATGACACACTCCATTGCTTAGTTATTTGCTCAGCAGAGCAGCAACTTGTGGCTGCTGGGAGCCATGGACTACCTTGGGACGTGAGCCAGGAGCCCCAGCAGCGCTGATGGGGAAGCAATGGGGCTGTAGGTGGGAGTCAGTGCCACTGGCGTTTCATGGAGCCAATGCTTCTCGGGACCCTGGTCTTTGGAAGTCAATGCCAGGAACAGCTTGTCTTTGGTGGTCAACTGCTACTATTTTCAAATTTTCTGTCAGGCAGGAAGGACACTGACCTTTATTAGGCACCTACCGTGTGTGCCTTCTTCATAAGTGTTATTATCCCCACTTGACAGCTGAGTAAACTAAGTCACGCTCGTCATGCAGTGAGGGCAGAGTGAAGATGGGGAGCAAGCTGTGCTGTCCTGGGCACCCCGTGCACTTTCCCTGGGTTGTGCTATGCTGGGATGTAAATTTGGGCCTCATTGTAGCTGTAGTGTCTGCAGACTTTGGGCCTTGGATCTCTTAACTCATTCTCCTTGGGGGGGAAGACAGGTGTCAGGGACTAAATGCAGGTGCTAACGGTCAAGTCCTGTTCGGGAAGATCTTGCTGGAATTCAATAGTTGTTGTAAGAGGCTCAAACTCAAAGAGCCAAAGAGTTGCTGGGGGCTGAAAATGGGAAGCAGATCTTTGAAAAGGGAAGATCCCCAGCAATAAACCCATCGTGGCCAACCCCCATGCCTCCCGCCAGTAGGACAACACTACGCTGATTCCTGACTCCTCCTCAACTGAATTATCTCAGACCTTTCTTTCTGGTATCTTCTCTAAGGATGTTAAAATGAATTTTTAATGTGGGGGAAATTACTTTAAAATGAATACCATGTGTTGTGAAATATGTGTATATATGTATGTGTACACATATATGTATCTGTGGATAATAGACGCTTCGTTTATTCCTTTGTTCATTCATTCACGTATATTTATTTTTCCATTTTTGAATTCATCCATTTATTAATTTACCCATTCGTCCATTCAGCTATCCAGCGAACTAACTGTTTATTAACAAACTTTTCCTGAACACCTACTAGGGACTATGTGCCATACTACATTTTAGGGATACAGAATTGAATGAGTCAAAAGTCTACTATTCAGCGACTCACGGTCTGATGGATTAGATAGCCATTTACATCCATAACTGCATTGCAGTGTTTTAGCTTGCACAGTAGAGATCTTTACAAGATGTTTGGGGTCCAGAATTGATTATCCCTGCTTGGCTGTGAGGAGACATCTTGGCAGGAGAAAGAACACCTGGGCAACAGTTCATGAAAAGAAGGAGGTGGGCGGAGGGTGAGGACAGGGAAGAACACTAAGTCCAGCCATGTGGAAATGAGCCCATGGCCCGCAGGATCCTCGTTCATTCTCATCTCAGTCATGAGTCCTGTGCTCCGGGAAGAATTTATCTGGGCAGAAGACACAGCAAAACATTCTTTAATTTATCTGCACATTTCTATCTGCCACCAGAAGATGGAGGTCATAGTTTCAGTTTTTCAGGAAATGATCTGAAGTGAGGACGATATGGACCCCGGGGAATTCAAATGTGGCCGGCAAGGAACCACCCAGGGCTCTTGGATTAGAGTCTGGCCCCGGTAACTCTGTCACCCTTGTCTCTGGTCATTCTTAGCCACCACAGGCACAAATCACTGGAATACGGAAAGAAATTTGCTCCAAAGAGTAAAAAGGGTATTTGTTTGCAGGGAGCCAATACTGTTTACCATTTAGTTGTGGAAATTTCCCTGCTTTTCTCTAAGGGACCCATAAGATTTATTCTCAATTTATGTAGTATCTTTCCTCCAAATAGCTTTATAAATTTTTAATCAAAATTGTATTTTAGGAACTGAAAACTACTTGATATCTACCAGACTGTCACATTTGAAAGGAATTTTATGAAACCCAAATGGGATTTTTTAATGCCTCTATTTCTTCTTCTTAAGTGGCTTTCCAACCAAGGCTTTCAGATTTTCTCTCTCTCTCTTTTTTTTTTTTTAAAAGAGAACTTTTTATATACAATGTCATATCCAGAAATATGACATTCAGTAAGTGGCATTCTATTTTAATTTACTTTGACAAAATAATGAACTCTATTTGTAGGAGCAATAGAGCCTTGTCTGACGAGGAGATGTCTCTGGAGTTCTGCTATAAATGAAAAAAAAAAACTATTCCTTTTTTTTTCCTGAAAAAGTGGCAAGTTTGAAATTTTGGAAAAACTTTTTGGAAATGAGGGTAAATGTCTAGGAATCAGTAGGAACCACCCGCCTCACCCCCGCCAATAATCACATGTCCTGCTATTCCCCAATCACGTTGGATCTCTGGTTTGGGCCAGCACACATCACCTCTCATCCTCCCCATTCAGATTTCCTGTCCCTGTGAGCCGTGCTCAGGGCCTGGGAGAGGGCAAAGCCTGTTGGCTTCAGGACAATCTCAGCTTCCTGTCAAAGGTGAGAGAACAAAGCATCCTGGTCTCTCCTCTCCCAGTGACATGCACAGACACTAGCTCAGATGACAAGCAATAGGACCTGGAATTACCAACCCCACAGCAGGACCCATGGTCCCAAATCCAGCTCATAACCCAAATCAGGGCTTCCCAGGGAGGGAGAAAAGTAGAGGCATCTGCATTGCCTCTCTGTTTTTAACCACTTATGTTTAATTCTCACTGGTTAATTTTTAAAAAATAAAAACATGAGGTGGGAAGGAGTGGCTAACTTTCATGCTGAACCTAGGAATCCCGAGTCATCAGGGGCATGGAGAAGTCGGGTTGGGAACTTCAATCCTAACAGTCCCACTCTTGCACACTAAGATTATAATTCCCAGCAAAAGAGGGCACAACGCTGCCTGGGGGGAGGAAACTCACTTCAGTAGGAGCTGATGGCGAGGGTCCCAACTTGAGATGCTGGCCGTCACAAGAAATGTATTTTATTTTTAAATTTTATTGAAAAACAATAAAATAAAAATTGTCTATAAACCTATCACATCTTTTTAAATTATTAAAGTAGGAAGTGAAATTTCTTCCCTCTATACCTCTAACGCCACCCCACCCTGACCATTGTCCATCCTTCCTGACATTCCCTGTCTACAGGAAAAAGATATTTACAGATAGATAGTTGATATTGATTTTACTTCCAAAAATGGGACGTGCCCTGCATATTGGTCCACATGGTTGTTTTTTTTTTTTCATTAACAACATAACTTTCCATACCAGTATACATAAAATTAGAGTGGTTTTTTTTCTTTCTTTTTTTTTTTTTAAAGAAATTTGGTCTCTCTCTGTTGCCCAGGCTGGAGTAGAGGGGTACAATCATAGTTCACCGCAGCCTCAAATTCCTGGGCTCAAATGATTCTCCTGCCTTAGGCTCCCAAGTGGTTGGGACTACGGGTGCGCACCACTATGCCCAGCTAATTTTTTTAAAAAATTTTAATAAAGATGGGGTCTTTGCCCAGGGTGGTCTTGAACTCCTGGAAACAAGAGATCTTCCTGTCTCGGCCTCCTGAGTCCCAAGGATTGCAGATGTGAGCCACTGCTCTCAGCTTAGAGTATTTTTTTTTCCTTATTATTATAGTTACCTGTCTTCTGCCCTCTGATCCTATCCCTGGGGAGCATGTCATAAGGTCTTTGAGAAAGGGCTGTAAACTGGAAGGGAGTCCCAGGGCTTCATTAGACAAGATGGTGGAGACAAAGACCGCCACAATTATTATCCAGCTCTCTAATTACCACTCCAGGCTTTCCTGGTGTGTGGGAATGTTATTGTCCGAAAGTCCCTTTTGTTTTTTTTTTTTTGGTTTTTTTTTGTTTTTTTATTTCAGTATATTAAGGGGGTACAGATGTTTAGGTTACGTATGTTGCCCTTGCCCCTCCCCCAAGTCCGAGTTTCAAATATGTCCGTTCTTCAAGTTGTGCGCATTGCGCCCTTTGTGTATGTATATACCCGCCCCCTCCTCCCACTTCCCCTCTCCCCTCCCTCCTTCCCCTCCCCCCACCCAACATCCAATAGATGTTATTCTTATATGTGCACTTATGTGTTGATCAGTTAATATCAATTTGATGGTGAGTACATGTGGTGCTTGTCTTTCCATTCTGGTGATACCTCACTTAGTAGAATGTGTTCCAGCTCTATCCAGGAGTATACAAGAGGTGCTATATCACCATTGTTTCTTAAAGCTGAATAGTACTCCATGGTATACATATACCACATTTTATTAATCCACTCATGTATTGGTGGACACTTGGGTTGTTTCCACATCTTTACAATTGTGAATTGTGCTGCTATAAACATTCGGGTGCAGGTGTCTTTCTTATACAGTATCATTTGCTCTTTTGGGTAGATGCCCAAAATGGGATTCCTGGGTCAAATGGTACTTCTACTTGTATCTCTTTAAGGTATCTCCATATTGCTTTCCACGGAGGTTGCACTAATTTGCAATCCCACCAGCAGTGTATGAGTGTTCCTATCTCTCTGCATCCACGCCAACATTTATTGTTTTGGGACTTTTTGATAAAGACCAGTCTGACTGAAGATAAATGATATTTCATTGTGGTTTTAATTTGCATTTTCCTGATGATTAGAGATGTTGAGCATTTTTTCGTATGTTTTTTGGCCATTATTCTGTCTTCTTTTGAAAAGTTTCTGTTCATGCCCACTTTTTGATAGGGTCGTTTGATTTTTTCTTGTTGATTTTCCCGAGTTCTAAGTAGATTCTGGTTATCAGCCCTTTATCAGATGCAAAAATTTTCTCCCATTCTGTAGGTTGTCTGTTTGCTCTTGTGACAGTTTCTTTGGCTGTGCAGAAACTTTTTAATTTGATCAGGCCCCATTTATTTATTTTGGTTGTTGCTATGATTGCCTTTGGGGTCTTCTTCATAAATTCTTTGCCTAGGCCAATGTCTAGAAGAGCATTTCCAACATCTTCCTCTAGAATTCTAATAGCTTCACTCCTTAGGTTTAAATCTGTTACCCAGTGTGAGTTGATTTTTGTGAGAGGTGAAAGGTGTGAATCCTGGTTCAGTCTTCTACATGAGGCTATTCAGTTTTCCCAGCACCATTTATTGAATAAGGATTCTTTTCCCCAGTGTATGTTTTTGTCTGCTTTGTCAGTACCTTTTGTTTTAAAGTCCAATTAAAGACACCATAGTAGATATTCTTTTAAATAAGAAAAAATATTCAAATCCTGGTAGACTTTCTGGAGGTCCTTTCATCTGTTTGGGTTGAGAGAAGTAATGAGCTTGGTTCCTTGGCTCCCCACATAGAGCTGTTTTTTTGTTGTCCTTAAATATAATCTATTATGATAATATTATTGGCAACATTCAAATTTACATAAGTTATATTTCAGGTCACTAAAATATAATTTTTTCCTTGAATGTTTAAAAGTTTTTTTGCTGATTTTTATTATGCAATATTGCATACATTATTGCAATGTATGTATGCAATCATACATAATTACATACGGTAAACAATAATATAAACACTCATGAACCTATCACCCAATTTAAGAAATAAAAATTGCCGATACCATTGAAGCTCTTTTTCCCAATTGTATTTCCCTGCTTCGCACAACCTCCTGCATCCAGGAATAACCATTACACTAAATTTTGTGTTTATCCTTCCCTTGTTTTTCCTTAAAATAGTTATTCTCCCCTCTGGATGTTAAAATTATGGGGAGATTTTTTTAAAATATCAGGTAGTTTGATTCTGTTTTGGAAGCCATGTAGAGCATCAAGGAGAATTAAGAACAAGAAAAAGAAGAAACATAAGCACCATTTTATATGAAACTAACTAGGAAACAGAAAAACCACAGACTAGGCCCAAAGCAGGTGAGACCAGAAGTGTACTTTGGGGATCCTTATAAAAGGCAGAGATAAGAGAACCAGGAAGAACAAGAGGCTAGCTAGCAGATCTCAGAAATCATTAACAAAAAATGCATTCCCAAAAGGAGAGTAACCATCCTAAGTGGGAACATCTGTGAGCAGGGCTAAGACACAGCAGAGAGAAGGTGTGAAAAGTGCCCCCAACAGGGCCAGGAATGATATACCTCAGAAAGCACAAAAAATATACATTTGAAGACAGGGACTGTTTCTATTTGTGGTAGTGACCAATAAAGAAACAGCGGGAAGCAATGTTGGCTCTAAAAGCCCTTCTCAGCCAGGCTAGAAGCATAGGGTAGGTATGGCTACACAGGGTGCCATATTCGGAGGTACTGGTCCACTGCGTTAGTAACAGAGGAGGAAATATGGAGTTGTAAAGCCCAGAGATTTTCCATATCCTCCACCTCGCCTAATTCATCTCACAACCCTCCCCAATGTACACACAAAGCAACTTCCTGCAGACAGTTGGTCCAGAAATCCACCCAATATAATTGACTAGCAGATATTGCATAAGCACAGGATCTATTCAAACACTCTCAAAGACCAGGAAGCTTTCCTGCTGATGAAGAATTCTCACTACACCAACCTTACAATCAAATAGTCCATCATAAAGTTTAAAAATGTATTACATGCAGTGATGAAAAAAGACAAAAATATCAGAAATCCAAGAATCCAGGGAATAAATGAGATGAGAACTGGCAGAATTCAGGAATAAAATAGGGGACCAAAATTTTTTTTCAGAAATAAAGAATATATTAGAAAGAGCACAAGGAAGAAAAGGCACTACAGATGGTACAGAAGACGCCAACAAGTGATACAGAAGATAAGAATGAGAAAAGTGAACAAATGAAACAGAGGTAAAGGAAGAGATAAAAAGGACTCAGGAGAAAATGATAATTAAGAAGATAGGCAGAAAATCCAACATGTGCATAACTGGTGTCTCTAAAGAATAAAACCAAGACTGTGACACAGAATAAATACTTAATAGATAATACTTTCCTCAAGTAAAAGAAGTCTGGAGTTTACATATTGAAAGGACAAATTATGTCTAATAGTCAAAACTTAGACATATCCTAATAAAATTATGAGACTTTAAAGATAAAGGATTCTCTGAGCAGCCAAACAAAAGATCATATCACTTACAAGAGAAAGAAAATCAGGCTGACATCAGACTTGTCTGCAGCACCATTTAACACCAACAGAGTGAAGTGCAATTTTTATCACATATTCTAGGAAAAGATATTAGAGATAAGGATTTTATATCCATCCAAGCCCTCCTTCAAGCCTGAAGGCTAACAAGCAGTTTACATATGCAAAAAGTCTGGAATATTGTTCCAATGGTCCCTCTTGAGGAAAGAGAATAATTCTATCTATTCAATCACCTCACAAGAGGTGATTGGGGAAAATCTGGCAAAAGAATTTAAATATATTATATTTAACTACAGATCCCAAATAAGGAGCAAACGTGGAGGTAAAAGTGACACACTAGAAGGTAAGTTGCATCCACTCAGACAATGAACAAATGAGAGAAAGGCAAAACACAGTGAGATGGGAAATAAGCAGGTCTACTGCCTTATCCCTAACATCTGGGAATGGATAGTCACTTCTTAAAACTAAGTGAGGCCCAGCGCCGTGGCTCACGCCTGTAATCCTAGCACTCTGGGAGGCGAAGATGGGTGGATCGTTTGAGCTCAGGAGTTCGAGACCAGCCTGAGCAAGAGCGAGATCCCGTTTCTACTAAAAATAGAAAGAAATTAGCTGGATAACTAAAAATGTATAGAAAAATTTAGCCGGACATGGTGGTGCAGGCCTGTAGTCTCAGTTACTTGGGAAACTGAGGCAGGAGGATCTCTTGAGCCCAGGGGTTTGAGGTTGCTGTGAGCTAGGCTGATGCCACGGCACTCTAGCCCAGGTAACAGAGGGAGACTCTGTCTCAAAAAAAAAAAAAAATCCCTAAATGAAAGGGGCAATTCCCCAGTGTGACAGTCCAGGATTAGACAGTAGAGGCTTGAGGATGAGCAAAACTGTAGAATAAAGATCTCATGTGGATTTAATTCTCAGCTGTGCTGTGTTATTTTAAACAATTATATTTACCTAGACCATGGAGATGTTGATACTTATTGGAAGTAATTATTAGGAATATTATTACATGAAATTTCAAATGTGAAAGCATCTGGGCCACTCTCTGGAACACAGTAGGTGCTCAATGCTCTTACAGGAAAGGGCAGACTTGAGCCAACATTGCAATCCCAGCTCTTGGTGTTGAGGAGTTATGTACACTTCCTCTCATCACAGGCAAGAACCAAGGTCTCCTTAGTTTTGTGACTTTATTTTTACTTTTATAGTTTTTTATTTTTTTTTAGACAGGGTCTCACTCTGTTGTCTGGGTTAGAGTGCAGTAGCATCATCATAGCTCACAGCAACCTCCAACTCCTGGGCTCAAGTGATCCTCCCGTCTCAGCCTCCTGGGTAGCTGGGACTATAGGCGAGCACCACTGTGCCAGCTAATTTTTGTATTTTTTGTAGAGACAGGGGTCTTGCTATGTTGCTCAGGCTCGTCTTGAACTCCGGGCCTCAAGCAATCCCAGGATTACAGACACGAGCCACTGCACCTGGCCTACCTTTATAGTTTTAATTTTTAGTTCTTAATCCTTAAATCCTATCTACTACATTTTTTTTCACTTTTTACCTTATGTCTTTATCCTTTTATCCTCATCATTCATCTCATTTATTTTTATATTTTTAACCTTTAATTTTGTTGGTGTATAGCCTTTTACATTTTCTTTTAAATTTCATCCATTTTATTTTATTGTTATTTTTAAGTTCCTAACCTTTTGTCTTTATTGTGATTTATATTCTTTATAAATGTGTATTGCTCCTTTACTGTTGTTTTAATCTCCTCCGAACCCTCTATACTCCTCTCATGATTGAAATAATCTTATTCATTTTTCCCTTTTCTTCTAGGAAAAATTATGACAAATTTTCTTTTTTTTTTTTTTTATTTTTTGCGATGGGCAGCCAGAATGTGTTGTCGTAGACATGGTAGCAAAAGAAAAGCTCAATCCTGTAGGGAGAGGGGGTTGGGCCCTTCTTCCTTGCATTTGTCCTAAAAGCTATATCCCATTCTTTCCAGAGCCCACCCTTTCCTACTTAAAGATCTCTACCCAATCCCCTGGAAATCCAGAAGATCCACAGGTTAGCAGTCTCCAGAATTCTAATTCTCTTTGTACAGGTGACACATTTGGTTAAGGGAATTGTACTGCTTCCTAACATCTCAGATCTTCTAATATTGGAGGAGAGACTCCCTGTTTTTAAATTCCTCATCTCCAAGTCAATTAGACCCTGCTGCACCTATTTCTATCCAGGGGCCCATTAAACTTTGCTTTAATTGCCTCAAGAAAGATATTTTCTATCTTACTTCCTAGCAAGCAGAATGCTGATGACTTAAATACACTTCCATCTGCTCTGTATCCTAGGATATGAGGTGTTTACTCACCATTTGTGGTTAAACAATAACCTCAAGGAAGAGAGAAACTTCACTGGCAACACTTGTTCTTACTGTAAGCTTCTGCAGGTGAAACTGATCCACATCAGAACAACCAGCAATGGGAGCAGAGCGTGGAACACAATTACAGGTGCTATGCATTGCTGATTGAGGGACGGGATAATTTTTACAGCTTATAAACAGCAAGGGCAATGATTCAAACCTTGCAGATGCTGGGCCACTTTCTTATTGAGGCCTGGTAACAATCTCTCATTTTATACAGTTGATTTAAAAATAATGTCTTTGAGCTGAATAAAATCTGAGCAAAATTTTCTGCATCAGAACTACTCAAGAATGATCTCAATTGTCGGAGTTTGAGTCTGTTAGGAATACCCTGGGCATGATGCTCTTAGCACATAGTCATTTATCAAAAAAAGTTTGTTGAAACAATTAACTCAATGATTCAAAAATGGCATCTCCCATTTCTAAGACCATGTCCTTAATTCCCCATTAATTCTGGATATTTCATCTAAATGCATTCAGTTGTCTTTTTGTTTTATAATCAAAAGGGAAACCTGAGTTTCTCAGGCTGGGGTTTTACACTGGGAGCAGGTATGTTCTAGGTCTAGTTAGTCTATTACTGACTATTGTACTATTCCTTATGGGGTAAAAATATGTTAAGAATAATATAAAATCATTTGTGGAACTGAGCATTTCCTTGGCCTTGATCTGTGAACAAGTACTATATGAACTCTTTGTAGATGCAGCACTGTTCATCTAGATTTTTCTGTAAAGGGCCAGACATATTTTTACATATTTTAGGATTTTGGGGCCATATGGTCTGTGTGGCAATTACTCAACTCTGCCATTGTGTAGGAAAGCAGCCCCCATAGACAACACATAAACAAATAAATATGTAGTCTAGTAAAACTTTATTCATAGACATTGAAATTTGAATATCATATAATTTTTATGTGTCTCAAAATGTTATTCTTCTTTGGATTTTTTTTTCAGCCAGTTAATAATGTAGTATCATTCTTAGGTTTCAGGCCATACAAAAATAGGCTTTTGGCCAGATTTGGCCAGTGGGTTGTGGTTTGCCAACACCTGATCTAAGACCTACCCAATAAAAATAGCCTCCTGACAGCTAAGATGGCATTTTCCAAAGAGACGAAATGGGTACTTATTCTTGCCTTCCTTTTGTTTAGTGAGCACCTCAAAGTCTTGTTACTACTCTTAGGTGGTCAGGCTATCAGGATACAACCCCCTTGTTATTAAAAATAGAAGAAAGGGTATTCACTTATTCGCAGATACCATAGTTAGTGTCATGAGCCAAGAATGACCTTAATAGATAACTTAGGTACCATATAATTAATCTTGTAAAGCAGGACTACAGATCAAATGCCTCTAAAAACAAAGTCATCACTTTTGGTAGACAGCCTCCAATATTAAACTGATGTATGGTCAATAACCCTAAGGAACAAGTTAACAAATTCAGTCTCATAGTCATATATTTTGCAAACAATTTAGCTTAAAGAGGGCACCAGGAAGCTATATTTCTCAAGGTTAAATGTTCCGTGGGTGTTTACTGAGATATTTTATGAACAAGTTGGGTATTGATTCACCTGCTTTAAACTTTTTCCAAGCAAAAATTTTTCTGTTTGTGTTCTGATGGAGAACTTAGGGGGCTCAACTACCCTTTTGTCTGTGCACTGGGGCGTATCCAAAGGCTTCCTGGAGAATCTTGGCCCATGAAGGAATCCCTCGATCTGCCTCTTTACCTTCTATTTATGCCTGTGTCCTTGCCAGATCCCTCAGCTTTGCTAAGAGAACACTGACCCTGACTCTGCTAGCGGACCAGCCGGGCAGACTTGCTCCATGCTCAGGTCAGCAGCACGGTGAGCTGCATCACATACCAGGTGCCCATCCACCTGGAAGCCCAGTGGAGCAATTAAAAGACTCCTGTAGGATTAGAAATTTGTCAGAAAGATAGGCAGCCCACGAGCTTTTCTCTTCCAGTCGTTTTGAAACTTCCGGGGATTCAGAACCACCACTGATAAAGGCCCACTGATAACCATAGGTCCCCTCCTTAGAAAAAGAAGTTGCTGTTAATTTCTGGAGTTCTAGGATAAGACTCTGTTCTAGATCCTCTCAACCCATTCCAGTATGGAGCAAAGCAGCAGAGGTGCTCTGGCCCACCTTGTGTAAGTGTGTTTTCCTGGGTGGTGCTTTGGGATCATTATCCATCAGTTCACATTCAGGGACAATCGAGTATTTGCTGTAGGGACATTGTTGAGGACGTTGTTTATCGTATCACACATGCCCACCAAATAAGGATCCACAGGAGGAATTTCTCCCTGCAGTCCCAATACCACGTCTGTACTTCTCTTGAGGAATTGTTTTTGTTTGGTTTATTTATTTATGATTATTTTTACATGTTATGAATCGTATAACTTGGTAGCTATTCACCCAGGCCACATTTTAGAATCGCTACTAGGCTTTTACAGCATATAGATGCCAGCCTAGACCAATAAATCATTGTCCACGGGGAAGGGGCCTGGGAGCATTTTTCAGAAGCTCTCCAGTGTCTGTAACATGCAGTCAGAGTTGAGAACCACTGACAGCTGGTGGGTCCTCCTCCTTGCTATTGGCTGCTAGAAAACCCAAAGCCAAACATGCCAGCTGCTAGCAGCAAACACACAGGGTCTTGTGGCCTCTGGAGACAGAGAATCATCTCTCTCTCCAGACACCATCCTAGCCTTCAAGTCTCATTTTCCATTTGTCAATATATATATTTTTTTATTTTTTTAGAGACAGGGTCTCACTGACTCACCGAAGCTAGAGTGCAGTGGCTCAATCATAGCTCACCGTAACCTCAAACTCCTGGGTTCAAGCAATCCTCCTGCCTCAGCCTCCCAAGTAGCTAGGACTACTACTACATGACACCATGCTCGGTTAATTTTTTAATTTTTGGTAGAGACAGGGTCTTGCCATGTTGCCCAGTCTGGTCTCGAGGACAGTAGGAAACTTCACACAGAGGACATATGCGACCAGTATGTGGTGAGGAGGCAGGTAACAACTGACATTTTAGCATCTCTAACACTCCTCAAACTTACTGACCCCTGCAGAAAGTCCTGTGCGAAGCCATTTCTGAATCTCACCCAGATAATACAACTATATGTGAAATCCACGTCAGAGATGATTCTGGAAGACCTTAGTCATGGTCCTTTCATGGCTCTTGGCCTCACTTGTCAGAACTGCTTTAGAAAAATATTGAAAGTGGAGAGCAGTAACTCCATATTAGCAGACATTACTGTTCACCAGGGTTCGGTTCACAAATCCGATGATGCTCGACATCCCTGTACAAATTCTGACAAATTTCAAAGTCCCTGCAGCAAAGTCAGGATCAGACCGGGCCTCATTTGTCAAATGAACATCAATCAACTTAAAATGAAGCTAATAGTATTAACTGTAGCAGATAATCATCAGGAAATAATTTATGTAGCAATAATAAAAATAGCTGTCATTTTTGAATATTTACTATGTGCCAGGACCTGTGCTAAGAAATTGCTTTCCTTAATTCTTATGACAACACTAGAGTATAGGGTAGGTTTTTATTAACTTTTTATTGAAGCATAGTAACACCTTTTTAGTGCATATAATTTAAATATGGACTTCAATGACTGTTCTCAAACTAATCAAACACGTAACCAGCACTGAGATCAAGAAGCGAACATGACCAGCACTCGGAGGTTCCTTTTTGTGGTCACTTCCAGACACTTCCTACCCAGCAGTGCCCCATTGTCCTAACATCTAGCAGCATAGACTGGTCTTGTCTGTTTCTGTACTCCACACAAATGGGATAATAAATAGAGACCTTTAGGGTCTACCCCTTTTCACTCCATATTATTGTTTTCTGAGATTCCTCCATATTGTTGCCTGGATATGGACCATTTATTTTCATTTCTGTATAGTATTCCATTATGTGAATGTGACAAAATTATTTAGCCTATTGTTTTTAGACATATGAGTAATATCACATTTTATTCTTACTATTACAAATAGTTCTGCTCTGCTCATTCCAGTACATATTGTTTGGTGACTGCATAAATGCATCTCTTTTGGGTACATTACTAGAAATGAAATAGCTGGATAATAAGACATTGCATATGTTCAGCTTTGTTAGATACTGACAAACAGTTTGCTGAAAGAAATAGACAATTTACACTTCCACCAGCAGTGTGGGAGAGCTCACTTTGCCCCATGTTCTCGATAGCCTTGATTTGGAACCGTCTTTTTCCTTTTAAGCAAATTTAATTTTTCTCAATAATATTTTTGAGTTGTACATCTTTCATTATATTGAATCCTAGGAATTTAATGTTTATTGATGCTATTTATAACTGGAGTATTTTATTTTAATTTTCTACTTGTTACTTACCAATAGACAGAAATACAGTTGATTTTTGTATATCAACCTTGTATCTGGCAACTTTACTAATTACACCTATTAATTCTAATAGTTTTGTATTAGTTGTCTAAGGCTGCTGTAACAAATTGGCTTGAACTTTGTGGCGTAAAGTAACAGAAATTTATTCTCTCGTAGCTCTGGAGGCCAGAAGTCCAAAAATCCATTTCGTTGGCTAAGATCACAGTGTCTGCAAGGCCATCCTCCTCCCAGAGGCTCTAGGGGAGAATCTGTCCCTTGTCTCTTACAATTTCTGGTGGCTCTGGCATTCCTGTGGCCATGTCACTCCCATCTCTGTCTCCGTCTTCATGTGGCCTCTCCTCTTCTGTCTGCATGCTACCCAGCTCCTACTTCCTTCTTATAAGAACACTGCGAGGACTTGTGATGGCCTTTAGGGCCCACCCAGATAATCAAGGATCATCTCCCATTACAAGATCTTTAATTTAATCGCATCTGCAAAGACCCTTTTTCCAAATAAGGTAACACCTGCAGGTTCCAAACTTGATATAGTTGGAGGAAGAGAGTGCATTTTTTTAGCCTACCACAGTTTGTAGATTATTTTAGATTTTCTGACTACACAATCATGACATCTGTGAATAATGACAGTTTCGTTTCTCCAACATAGCTTATGTTTTAGCTCCTTTTTATATACTGTGTAAGTAAACTGTGATTCGGGAGAAGTTAAGGTATTCACACAGATTCTAGTATCATTGCTAGGATTTGAACTCAGGTATGGCAGACTCCAAGGTCTGAGTTTTTAACCACTATGTTGTACTGTCTCATATTGGACCAAGTCGTGTTACTGGCAAATATATATATGTATGTGTATATATATTTTTGTGTATATATACATATACACACACACACACACACACACACACACACACACACACAGCCGTTCTATGCAAAAGGCATTCTAAGTGGTTGTTTTCCTGACAACTACCTATCGCTGAGATGCAAGATATGATAATATTCAGGAGTGCTTAAAATCTGTGGGATAAACATGCACACTACATAGTTGAAAAGGCGGCTTTGGGATAAAAAGAAAACAAAGACCTAGATTTAAATCCCAGACCCTCCACTCACTGCTAGTATGATCTTGAACAAGTTATATAATTTCTCTAAGCCTCAGTTTCCTCATCTTTAAGACTGAGATAATAACTATAGCACAGGGTTATTAGAATAATTAAATAAGAAAATGCATGTGCATTTGCATAGTGAACACTCAATACATTTAAGCTGCTATTATTGTGCTGTTGTTAAATTTATTTATTCATTCAGCAAAAACACATTTAACAGCAAAATGCAAAAAATGAAAAAACAAACAAGACCGCACTTGTCTGCAACAAACTCCACAACAAATAATTGCCACATGAGCTAATAAGTGGAATGATGACATGAAAAAACACTGTGGAAGTGAAGCGAAGAAAGCACACGACTAACTACGGATAAGAGCAGGGGTCAGGAAAAGGTTCACAGAGGAGAGGCAACATGCGAGCTAAATCTTTTTTTTTTTTAGAGACAGGGTCTCACTCTGTCGCCCACACTGGAGTGCAGTGGTGTAATCATAGCACACTGCAACCTCTAATTCTTGGGTTGAAGTGATTCTCCTGTCTCAGCCTCCCAAGTAGCTGGGACTACAGGTGCACACCACCATGCCCAACTAATTTTATATAGAGACAGAGTCTTGCTATGTTGCCCAGGCTGATCTTGAACTCTTGGCCTCAAGCAATCCTCCAGCCTCAGCCTCCCAAAGTGTTGGAATTACAGGTGTGAGCCACCATGCTCTGCCTAGTGAGCTAAATCTTGAAGAATAAGACAGAGAAGATGAGAAGAACATTCCAGGCAAAAGGATTGGCATATGGAGACATGGAGGCCTGAAATTATTCTTCCAGCACAGGAACAAGACTGCCTTACCTGTCTTGGAAGAATCCAGGAGTTTAGGAATTAGAGGCCAGAAACATTAAATACCACTCCATTTAGCTGGTAAAGTCAAATCAGAAAAAGTAACCTAGAGGAGAGAGATCTGGCTTTAGAGCTCATAGCTTCGGAGCTGGACTGCTCTTCCATTAGGAAGTGCCAATGAATGTTGTCTCCTGCTGTATCTTGGACACCTGCTTGTGCAGTACAAGCCATTTGGCTCTTCAACATGAATCCATGTTTGTGGGGCTCCAGGAACGAGCAGGGCTAAGCCACCAGAGCTGATACCCCTGAGGTACGAAGTTATTTCCACACGATCAGAAGTATGCTGGGAAGGGAAGAGGTTTGGCAGGTCAAGCCCTGAGGTGGTGAGGAGAAGCCAGCCTCTCCCACAAAGCCTTTTATGGGGCAGTTTTTCAATCAGATGGGGGAATGGCGCCCAGTATGTTCTGTTTGAGCAGGAACTCAGATATCAGTCAGAGCATATCCGGTATGTCATGTCCAATGTCATGTCCAATACTGGGGCCACAGTCTGATGGTGAGTGGACTCAGAACCATCTTACCTGAAGAATAAATGTTTAAGTAGCAGCAAGACAGAGAGGACCAAGATCCAGGGAGAAGTAGCTCTTTAATTTCTTGAATCTTATGGAAGACAGATTAGACTTTCCCAGTTTACACCAGAAGGGAGAGCTAAGTCTTCAGATGGAAACTACAGAAAGAGAGATTTGGGCTCTCAACATAAAGAATTTTTTTTTTTGAGACAGAGTCTCACTATGTTGCCTGGGCTAGAGTGCCGTGGCGTCAGCCTAGCTCACAGCAACCTCAAGCTCCTGGGGTCAAGCGATCCTCCTGCCTCAGCCTCCCGAGTAGCTGGGACTACAGGCATGTGCCACCATGCCTGGCTAATTTTTTCTACATATTTTTAGTTGTCCAATTAATTTCTTTCTAATTTTAGTAGAGATGGGGTCTTGCTCTTGCTCAGGCTGGTCTCGAACTCCTGACCTCAAACAATCCGCCCGCCTCGGCCTCCCAGAGAGCCAGGATTACAGGAGTGAGCCACTGCACCCAGCCTCAACATAAAGAATTTTTTCATCATTAACAAACATTTATTGAGTACCTAATATGTGCCAAACACTATTCTAGATACTTTATAGCAATAGGAGTTATCTAGTTATTAAATGAGATGCCTTGAAAGATAGTGAGCTCTCCGTCACAAGAGATGTTCAAGCAGAGGCAGGTTGATCTATTAGTGGAAATGTTGAGGGAGGAATTGAAGCCTGGAGTAGGAAATTGCCCCAGCTGTCTTCTGGTTTCTTTTCATCCCTGTGACTCTATGGCATCTGCTTTCTGGGATCAAAGACACCTACGTCATTTATATTCAGAGTTTTGCGTGTCATGTCCTGGAGGGGTAAAAGAGAAAGGTAGACACCATCCTCCTCCCGCTATGGGCAAAGGCCCATATATAGGAAGGAGCAACGACATTATCACAGTCACACAGGCTCAGGACCAGAGTCCAGGGTTTCAGCCTCTGAGTCCAACATTGGTTCCTTGTTCCTCTGTGTGTCACGGCCCTGACGCCCCACTGGTGGGCTGGGAATGGTCCTGAAAGGGCCAGAACACCATGGATTTCCAGGGAGGGTCGTGTCAGGCCCAGGCCATGCTGTGGATCCAGGGTTACAACCAGGGCGGCCCTCCCGGGCAGTGCAGTCATACCTGGCTGCCTCCTCAGAAGAGTCCTGTGCTCGATGTTTAATTTTCTTTGAAATTCTGAACAATTTTATCTTTGAATTTGTGTTTTGTCCGTGAGGTCTGATGGGACAGTGGGGCACTCACAGGGACCCGAGGCCTTGGCTCACTCGTGGTCCTGCCTCCGGCCACCTCCCCAGGGTGGTTCTCAGGGGGGCCTGGTGAGCCCCTCCCCCACCCAGGTGGGGCACAGGGAGAGTCGGGGCCCAGCGCACACCCCATATAGCCTTGGGGGTGGGACTTGAAGCACTGCACGTCTGGTGGATGGCCAGCCAGAAACCACGTCTCTGGGGGATCGAGCCTCTCACCTGCCCAATCCAGGTACCAAGCGCATCCCAGCACAGACATTAAAAAATTTGGGATGGAACCCACCTGCCGTGATTGGAGCGGCAAGCCCACAGAAAGGGGGCGTGCCTGGCTTGATTTCTCCCATTCCCACCCCCGCGGCTGGCAGGAGGGGGAACCAGCAGCCCCCCGTGGGGTATAGTGTGCATCACGGGGTGGCCCCGGGGCACCTGTGGGGGACCCACACTCCCCTGCAAGTGTCCCCACACCTGGAGCCTTCCCTAGCCAGCTGCAGCCAGCCACATGCCTGAGGGGTCCTCCCTTCCTTCTTCCCTTTCCAAGCCTTACTTGGGTTTGTCTCTTCTGGACAGCTCAGGGCACCCCCCGGGGAGGAGCTGCAGAATGCAAATTGTATAATTTTGGCGATTCCACATACAAGTTAAATGTTCTCATATTTGCATTTACATTTTCATTGCACAATATAAAGAGGAACTGTAAAATTCATGCCAGTAATTGAAAACTTTAGTTTTTCTTAGAACATTGAATAACAAATGAAAAACACTATGACAAGTCAAGAGAGAGACAGCAGAAGAAAGGAAAAAGCTTTATCGATACCAGCACGTTTTTCCCGCATTTTAACCTTGAGATCCCACATTTTCGTTCTGCACTGAGTTTCACAAATTATGTAGCCAATTCTGGCTACAACCTGCTCCTCGTCTAAGCCAACACTCATGCAACCCTTGCAGCTGATCCCAAAACCAATGGCTACAACTCCGTCTCACAATCATGGTACTGTCTCTGAGTGCCCCATGGTGACTCACGGCTCAAGACTGTATATTTCTCGCTTGTCTGAATGCAAAGTAAAAGTGGCTATTTTTATAGAACAAAAACCCAGGGAAAATATGGAATTCAGCCCATCTATATGCTCTGCTGCACCTGAGACACTCAGCACACATAATAAATCTGTCTTTGGAAACTTGCTCCTTTGCAGTTTTGACACAGATAAATGACAAGTATTAAATCTTGAGGGAAAAGAACCAGCTGCTGTAGTTGTTGAATTACTGAGACAGAAGTCTCCAGGCTGATGCAAAATAGCAGCTGGGGCCTCCCGGAAAGGGTGGGTGAGCTGGGAGGATGTCTCTGGCTCCACCGACCCAGAGGAACTCAGGGTATCGCCTAACACCACTGAACTGGAACTCTGGAAGCGGTTCTCATAAACTTGGGCTTTGACCAGTAACAGGACCTTTTGTGGGGCACATGCCCCCCAAACCAGTGGTTCAAAACTTGAGCTGTTGTCTAATAGACTTTTTCTTTAACTAGAATGGGTACTTGGTGAAGGAGCGAGGACTAGCAACAGACCTATTTGTTCACCGTTCAGCACAATGGTATTGACAGCCGTCAAGGGTGACAACAGAGATAATTCTAGAATGTTAGACCCAAAAATAGCTTAGAAATGATGTGTCCCTTCACCGTGGTGTTCCCCTGCCCCAGAGCGGAGCTCCTTGAGGGAAGGGCCTTGGCATCTTTGTTTTTACACCTCCTGGTGCCCCACAAGTTGCCTGGCATGGAGTGGGGGTTCAGGAAACCTTTTTTAAAAAATTAAATTCACTCTAACTCCTTCATTCTTTATACATGAGGAGAGCACGGCCTAGTGAGTTTTGACAGTATTCTCAAAATCACACAGCTAACTAAGGACAAAGTGAGGACCAGAACTGAGTCGTCCTGACTCCAGTAGGAGCTGTAGCTATTCTATTCTGGAGTGGAAATCGGTGTCATTTTCTTTGATGGCTATATATGCTCCATACGGATGGAAAACAATCTCAACAATGAGCTGCTTCCCAAAATGTTGGCAGAACTGAGGAAAGAGAAAGGATGGACACCCAGGGGTGGGCTCTGCTAAGACTGTGAGGGTTGAGGGTTGCTCAGACAAGGAAGTCAGCCTCCCGGCTCAGGGGACCCACCGCTGGTCTCAGCCAACACCCCAAGGTGACAGCTCTTTGCAGGAAGATAATTAGCAATATTTATTAACTGCTTCTTCTGAGGCAGGAGCTCTTCTCAGCAATATGTGAATTAACTCACTTAATATTCATAACGGGCCAGTTAGGAGGGCACTATTATTAATTCTATTTAACTGTAACCAAGGGAAATTTGCCAGTGAGAGATAGTCAGGCTTCTAACTCGAGAGCCAGAACCATCTCTTAGCTCTGCCACCCATCTGGCTGGGGGAAAGGGAATGCTCACCACAAGTGAGGGGATGTCCTTCAGGAGAAGTAACCTCTGACTCCCTCGATCACAGCAGAATCCAGCACCAGCTGTAGGGAAGACCGCTCCTGGGAGCGCCCCCAACGCCAGTTCTGTTCCTAAGCTTAGAGCCAGATGCATACATCCTTGTATACCACTCATTCCATTGTTCCCCCAGTGGAGAAGAGACAGCATGGTGCACCCACAAAGCCCATGGTCCCTCCTACCTACTGGCTGTGAACTTGGACAGGTCACTTAATATCCCCAGGCCTCAATCTCGTCATTCGCACACTGGATACCAGCAATGCTTCTCAGGGTGGCCGCAGGGAATTAGCACGCATGCAAGCATGTTGTAAATTGTTCAGTGTTAGCCAACTCTGAGTCCATTCCAGTTTATTCATAACTACGACATACTCCCTGAGAGCTTGAGAGCATGATGGACTTTGGAGCCAAACAGACATGGGCAAGTTACTGAACCTGTCTCGATTTCATTTTCCATATGTGTGAAATGGGCATACGAGTAGTCCCTACTATAGGAGTGATTGAAGGCATATGCAAGATGATGCCTGAACGTGAATAGTAAGAAGCGTGCGTGCCTTTACATGAGATCATGTATAATACTATAACTGATAATAGAGTCTGGTCTGTGCATGTCAGTATAATTCTTTTCAAACCAGGGGAAAAGGGCAACGCCTTGTAAAGTGCTCAGCTTTGTTTCCAGCATGTGGTTTGTGTTTGATAAATACAGGCTACTAAGGTAATGTAATCACCGTGGTGTCACGGCTATCAGCGCTGCGCTGACAGAGAGAAGCTAGGGATTCCTGTGCACGTCAGAGCTAAGAGCCCTGGAATCTGGGAAACTGGGACCCTGCACTTTTCAGCCTGGCCTGGTCCAGATTACAGGGCCGGAGTTTATCCTTAATTCCCCACTGTCCCAGACCTTGCAGGGATGGTTTCATGGACCTGCAAACTATGCCATTGCACAGGGCCCTGCATTCACAAAGGGCCATGCTTAATAAGGCCTGTGCTTGGTTTTAATGCTCTGCTATTGTCATCTTGAAATTCTTAATAATTTTTCAACAAAGTGGCCCCACGTTATTATTTTGCACTGAGCCCCACAAATTATGTAACCAATCCCACCGACCAGTACCCTGGGACCCTCTAGGACTGGCGACTAGAGTCTACCTGGTTCCTGCCACCTTCCTGCCCTAAGCCTAAACCTACCTCCTGTGCCCTGGGCACCATTTCTGACCCACGCAGTCACAATCCTGGCCCTGGATGCAGCCCTGGTGAACTTGTGAAGTGAGGTGCAATTTAGCAGTCAGATTACAGGGATCTGTTCCCCTGGAGCTGGGGCTGCTAGAACCGTGCCTGAATCGCCATACCCCCTTTTTTTTTTTAATTGTAGGTATCACCTACTTAGCATCTAAATGTGCTAGAATGCTATGTGCTTCTTAACTTGCCTCATCTCATTAAATTTTTCCAATAGCTGATAAGGTATATATTATTTTCCCTGTTTTATAGAGAAGGAAATTTAAAAAGTTTAAATAACATGCCTAAAATCAAATAACAGGGCAGAATTCAAGCCAGGGTATAAACTCAGGTGTGTCTGAGTCGACAGCCCCTGGACCACACTGCCTCATTGAGCTCATTGGTCCTCTTCTAGGTCTGAACTCAGCCCCCTCCCACCAGCCCACCTGTCAAGGACTGGCATCCCTACACACGTGCCCAAGCTGGACTTTCCTCCCCACATCATTTCTCTGAAGGCCGCCACTCTCCCAGTGTTGCAAAGGAGATATTTTACCAGAAGCACATAAAGAGTCTATGTGTTAGGTTCCTATTGGCTATGTGACAAATAAGCCACGAATCCGGTGTCTTCAAACAGGAGAAATTTATTCTTTCACAATTTGGGAGTCCAGAAGTCCGAAATCAATATCACCGTGCTGAAATGAAGGTGCTGGCAGGGCCTCCCTCTCCCCTGCAGTCTCCAGGGGAGGATCCATTCCTCGCCTCTTCCAGATGCTCGTGGCTGCGGGCACTCCTTGGCGCGTGGCCCTGTCACTCCCGACGGCGGTTTGCGCCTTTGAGGCTCTCTCTGCTGCATCTTCCTGCCGCCTTCTCTGCATGTGTCCAGTCGCCCTCTGCCTCCCTCTTCAGAGGATCAGGTGACCGCACTCAGGGCCCACCTGGCAAACCCAGGACAGCTCCCCACGTCGAGACGAGTACATTAGTCACTCGTATCTGCAAAGACATTTTTTAGCCATATAAGGTAACAATAGCAGATTCCAGGCAAGAGGACATGGATATCTTTTGGGGGGTATTTTCCAGCCTACCAAAGTCTGCAGACACGCAAATCATTGGGGGAGTTAGACAGAAAAAGAAAGGATCTCTCAGCCCCGTCAGAAGCATTCCTGAGCAGCCTCCAAGCAGCGCAGCCCGGCCAAGAGAACCGCTCCCCTGTACTTAGTCTGATATTCTGAGGAGGGGAAGGGTTGGGAAGGTTTGGGAAGAAGGCAGCAGGGAATCCCTGGGAAAGGGGGTCTTCTAAGGACAGCAGAACTGAAAGTCAAGCTGCCCAGGTGTTTCCACATTCCTTTCTCACGTGCTTTTTCCAGCTTTGCAGGTAAAATATACGTGAAGACCATTGAATCTATTAAGAATTCTGCTCCAGGACCATCATGTTTTCAAATAGGGTCTAAAAATCCATCTTCCCCCAGTCCCCTTTGAAGCCATTGTTCTTTTCGTCTCTTATAACTCAGCTGGAACTTTCTGTTTCTGCTTCCGGCTGGGTATGCTCACACTCTTCCTCATCCTTCCACGTGAGACAGATCACTCCCAACTCCGGAAACCCTGAGGGGCCACATGCAGTCACCGTCAAAGGGTAGAAGGTACAGTAACTTTTTCCTAGAAGAAGAAGGGAAGAAAATGACTAGAAAGCAGATGCTCTTAGATAAGGCAAAACCCCTCAGGAAAAGTCTCTCTCAGACCCGAGTCTACGCAGGAGGGGGCACCCCTGGTCAGTGGGGGCTTTGATGGAGCCCAGGAGCAGGAGCTGAGAACCGAGGCAAACTGTGGAATGAACAGTCTGTATTTTGTACATGTACACACCTCTAGCAACGGGGTCGGGTGAGAGGTAAGAGTGCACCACCACCTGTCCATGTGAGACGCCGGGACAGCCTCAATCCAGGAGTGGCCGGGCCAGGTCTCAGCCAGCATCGCCCAGGTCTGTTGCTCTAGGCCTTCCCATTTGCTTCACATTCCTTTCTGGTCTCCTGTGTCCTGGCACCAGGGTGGGCACACTAACTGCTCAATTTCTTTCTTCAAACATCAGACTTTCTCAGCTAAGCTTCTATTGCTCTAGCTAATCCTGACCCTATTTGCTACTGCACTAGTCTGTGCAGGAGCTTCAACTTTCCTCTAATTAGAATGTGTGTCTGTATCAGTTGGGGTTGGAGCAGAGAAGCAGAACAAGTAGAAGAGCAAGAGATATAGATAGAAATAGATGTAGATATAGATGATATAGATTATATTAAGGAACTTATTACAGGGAACTGACCTATGCATTGTAGGAGCTAGTTAAATCGCCCCAGTAAGGCTGCCTGTGTGTCTCATGCTGGAGCTTGAAGTCCACAGAGCAGGCATCAGGAAGGGATATTCATGTGCAGGCTGGAGCCTCGCAGGCACAAGCCAGGACCCCCATAAGGACAGCCTGGAACTCACCTATCCTTGTTACCTCTGACCTTGGTGGGGAGGAAATCCTGCATAGACTGGGCCCCTCATCACTGAGCCAAACACACATACCTGGCCCAGCTATTGCTTCACACCAAGGAGGTGAGTGAGCGGGTTAACAACAACGTGAGTGTGCTACGAGATAGCTACTGCCTCCCTTTGCCCTCCAAAATCTAGAGAGAATCTCCCTTGGACCCACCCTAGCAAGAAACACATGAAAGAAGAATTCTTGTATGTCAACAAGCCAAGTTGACACGGTACAAAGCCATCACAGTTTCTTAGGTCAAACACCCCAGGAAACAGACTCTGAGATGGAGATGTACATGCAGGAGATTTATCGGGGCGAGTTCTTGGGAGTGCAGGAAGCGAGATGGGGCAGAGGGAGAAAGTGAGCTGAGAGGCAGTCACAACAGGAACCGATCCTGGGTGGAGCTCTGGAGCAGGCGTGGCCCTCAGGGCTGTCTGGAATTGAAGCAAGGCTGCCTCAGGACACAGTGCATGACCTTGGGTGCTGCAGAGAGGTGGAGGGCAGTGTCCAGAGGGGGCTCGGCTGTGAGCCATGAGCAGCCACCACCCCGGCAGCTGGAGGAATGATGGCCTCAGTCCCAGAGAGGGATCCGATGGGGACCACAGTATCCAGTGCAACCTGCTTCACAAAATGCCCTTGCCTGTGATGAATGTATAGAATCTCTGCCGGAAGAGGGGTTTTCCGTGGGATGACAGCACTTCACGTACAGCTGGATGATCCCCCTCATGACTTGAGATTCGTTGGTTTAGTGGCTGTTTCCTCGTCCTCTCGCTCCACATCTTTTCCCAACCACGGTGGCTGGAGTAGGAACTTCTCACAGCCTCCCTGGTATTTTTCTGTTTGACTGCTTCGTGCCTCCTGCGTATGGTTACATGGGTGTCCCCCTAACACCAGGCTTCCCTCAAAGAACCTGGGTTTGAGAAATGTGGAGTTCTAGGAAGCAATATGAATTTTCTGAATTTTGTGCAAAGTGAGCTTGGAAAGGTGGGGCCGAGACCCACTTTCAGAAAGGCTGCCTGAGAACCTTATTTGCTTTGTTCTGCTGAGTAGAGGGGCAGGGGCAGGAGTTTTAGCTCCGCTCTCTAAGTCATTTTCCTAGTGACAGTGCAGGATCCACAAGTGGCAGAAAAAGAGGCTACCGTCTGTCATTTCCCAGAGCCATCAAACTACCTGTTTACTCACAGCTATCCTTAAACATCCTCAGAGTAAAATTATCCTTGGAATCTGAGGGTCACACGTAAATACAAGCAGACAAATGCAGAAAGTCTGTCCTTACAGCGTCTCCTACCGCAGTGAACGACATCAGTCTCCAGCCAGAATCAGAGGAGTCTCCTCAATACCTTCCTTCCTGCAGCCCTTGCAGCCCCCAAAACTGTCGCTCTTCCCCCTTGAAGAATGCTCCGGTCCTCCCTCCCGCATCCCTCCTCCTCACTGCTGCCTCCCCACCTTCGCGCTGCCGCCGGCCCTCCTCTGGGCCCCTGCAGTGGCCTCTAAATCTGTCTCGCTGCAGCTTCTCCTGCCCACTTCCAATCTGTTCACCAGCCCACAAACAGAACGGTCTTTTAAACATGCAATTCTTAGTACGCATTTCCTTCCCTTAAATTCCTTCGGTGTCTTCCTACCTATGGTGCTCAGAATAAAAGGCGAATTTCCAATGTGGTCTGCAAGCCCCCACAAGGCCCTTCAAGGCCTCAGGCCTCAGCTTGCATCTGGCCACACCCCACCTGTGCCCCGCCAGGCTGGCCTTCTCCCCACACCTCCCCTGGGCCTCCCTTCTGTCACCCTTGCCCACGGGACACCCACTGTGGTTCAGTGGTTGCTCGTGCAAGCTCCGCAGTTGTACTGACGGGCTTCCAGTCCCCGGCTGTCGCTGTTTTTTTAAACTGTGTGGTCTAAGACGACGACCTGCCAAAGCCAACTACATTTCGGTCCCCTCGTCTGTACGATGGCGGCAACAGGAGCACCTGTGGCCATGGGGTAAAGGAGATGCTGTATGTACGAGAGCACTTGGCACCGGGCACGCAGTGCGTGCTCAAGGACATCAGCGATGGTCACAATTTATCCTTCAGTTCTCAGCCCAAGTGTCGTTCCTCAGGGAGGCCATCTCTGGAGGCCCTCCCCGAGCCAGGTCAGGTGTCCCCCAGGTGCTGTTGTGGTCTCCTGTCCCTTCCTTTCATAGCACGGACTGGAGCGTGCATTTGTCTGCCCTCTGCTCCAGGCCACAGCCCCGTCGGGGCAGAAACACTGCCTGTTGCTGACCATTGTGTCCCCAGGGGCTGCCCAGTTTCTCCAAATAAACATTCCCTTTTCTGGTGCAGTCGGGAGGGTGTGGGTATGGGATGTGGTACGTGCTTTTTGCCACCATATATGGAGTCGGAGAGTTGGGAGGCAATAGAAGGCATCTGAGACGTGTCCTGGGGAGCCCTCCGCGCGGCTGACAAGCACTGCAGGAATGAGCCGCTCGACTCTCCTGAGCTCTGGGAGAGGAAACTGCGCAGCTCCATTCGCTGCCTGCCCGCTGGCTCCCGAGCTCACAGCAGGATCCTCGCAGTGCGGCAGGTCTCCACCGTGCGGGGCGACCCGTCCCACCTGCAGGAACTCCCCAGCCTTGTGAGACACCCCCACAGGTCCAGCCTGGCTATGGAGCTGTGTTGTTTTGATTTGATTTCCACGTCTGCCCACCAAGCATCAGCGCTGCATCTGAGCCAGCCGCAGTTCAAACTGAACGGCCTCAGCAATGCCTCTGTTATGCCTTGGGAGGACGGAACTCGAGTCACAGGACTGCCATTAACTCTCCGTGTGACCTTTACCAGTCACTTGTGCTTCCTGATTTGTTTAACTTATTTGTAAAATGAAGCACTGAGACAGACGACTTAGCTCCAGCAAGCTGGGTGCTGGGCTAGCCCGACCTCTCTGAGAACCTGCCCCCCACCACGCTGATGTCAGTTCTAGGTGACATGGGATCCCACTCAACACACACACCCGACCGGACTGAGGGCGGACACCTCACCCAGGCTGGGTCTCAGGTCACAGAGGCGGCTACGTGGTGTTGGGCACCACGGCTATAGGTTGGGAGAAGCCAGGGCCAGGCTGGCACCAATGCCAGGAAGAACCACACAGTAGCTGAATTTGGGGTGTGTAACTGCAGGCCTTGGTGAAGCAGCTGCTCCCGGAGAATGGAGCGGAGAGAGGCACGGGACACCAGACAAAGACAGAGAGAGGCGTCACCTGAGGACTCTCAGTCTCTGTGAGGCCCACTTGTGATTCCTGCAGCTGGTGCCTGGAAATCCACCCATACCCCTTCACTTAAGCGGGGTTCAGATTGTTTCTCTTCCATTAACAGAATGATTGCCGACGAAAACGTCTTCTCAAATTGGATGTCAATTAAACAAAACCTCAACCAATATGAATGCCCTGATCGTGACAGCTTTAAGCTTTCGAAGACCTCTACCTTCACTTGCCCCATTTGAAAACCCAACAGACCAGGGGAATTGATGCTGTGGGAAGGGTTTTCATTGCACAAGCAGGAAACCAAGACCCAGAGAGGGCAAAAGACACACTTGAGGTCCCTTAGTGGGCTGGTGGCAGTCAAGGTGAAAGCAAAGGTCTGCCTGTACATTCCAGAGAGCATCCCAGCAGTGCCATCAGGGGCCCCTCTTTCCCCGGTACCACCCCTGCCCAGGCCAAGGCTGTACGAAGTCAGAGCTGTCTGCAGAATTCTGCTATGGAGCAGCATTTGCCCCTATCTGTGTTCTTGAAAGTAGCAAGACAGAGACCAGAGACTGGAGCCGGGGTGTGGGTGTGGGCACGGCACTCAAGAGAAAGCTATGTGGACCCCTGAGCTGCAGAATGAGACAACAGACGCAGGCCCAGCCTCCAAGCACGGTCTGGGTGAATGCCCACAGGAAAGCAGAAGCCTTCCTAGAGTGGGGATGGGGATTCATCTAAGTGGGAGACATTCGAAGGTGGTTGCCCTGGGCTACAAGTAGCCCAGGAGGGAAATCACCAGAAGCATCAACCTGAAAATCCCAGAGCCTGGAGAGGATGGTGAGGCAATTTCTTGCTAATTATCCCAGGACCATTTTGCTCTATTAAATATTTAGAGATGGGGTCTTGCTGTATTGTCCAGGCTGACTTAAAGTGATTCTCCCACTGTGGCCTCCCACAGTGCTGGTATTACAGGCATGAGCCACCACACCTGGCCTAAAGACAGGGCTTTTTAAAGATATCATTTCTCTGAGCAAAAAGTTGTGTATTTGGAACAGATGTTCGCATTACAATAAAACTCACCATTTTGAACCTTTGTTATCTCTGTTGTCTCACTATCAGGCACAGGCATGGCACAGAGTAGGATCTTTACAGAAAAAATTAGTGCTTGCTCTAAGCCTGGGATTAGCTCAGCTTTAAGCACCCTTATTATTTCATTTTACATATCAGGAACTGAGGCTTTAGAATTTAAGATCACACAGCTAATATGTGGTAGTCTCATCCCAGAATGCTTGGCCTTGGCTTAGCCTTTGGGCTGTATTTGCGGCTTCTTTCACTTATATTTGCACAGGACTAAAGCAGAGTGGGCAGGCCGGCGGGAGTGGGCGTAATTTCCCAGGGCCCAGGGATCTCCAAGGGGGCCTGAAGCCTACCCCACGGCACAGGAACACGAAGTGTGGGAAGACTTCCAGCTCATCCGCCTCTGCTGAGGGGCCCGGACAATGTTTCTCACCAGAGTCTGGGACTTTTCCTTTCTGGCTGCCCTGTCTGTGAAGCAGTAGAGCTCTGAAAGAGCCAGGGGCAGAGTCGGGGAAACCAGGATTATGTACCACGTGCAGGTCTCTTCCCCTCTCTGGGCTTTGGTTTCTCTGACACAAAACACAGGAAGATGAGATGGCCTTTCACATCTCCTCTCACATCCTCTATTTGCAGATGATTCTCACAGTTCATTTGAATTCCACCCACAGAGAGGAAGCTTATTTAAGCTTCAGGTGAAATAATTCAACAGCTGGCACATGGTAGGCTCTCAGGAAATGTCCAGAGTAATTTAAGGGACGTCTCAGGCATCTAGAATTTCTCATGATATCTGTGTCCATTCCCATAATTTCCTAACACGCGATGAGCCATGAGGGCTGTTGTAAAGCCTGTGGTTTATGAAAAATAGTTCAGGGCTCAAATCCCAACCAAGGGGCATGAAATCTCTGGGAGGAAGAGCCCAGAATGTCATGGAGGCTGACAAAGAGACAGCGTAAAAGAAAACTAGACCAGTCTCATTCATGAATATAAATGGGAGGATTCTAGACAAAATGCCAGAAAATTGAATTCAACAGTATATTAAAAGAATAATTTACCACAACCAAATAAGGTTTACCAAAGGATGCAAAGCTGTTTTAATATTAGTAAATCTGTTTATGAGACATATCAATGGGTCAGAGAAACCATATGATTATCTCAATAGGAGCAGGGAAATCATTCATGAAGATTCAGCATCAATTCCTAAAGGGGACATTCTCTAACATACTAGAAATAAATGATATAAGTGGATAGTTATGGGGTGTTTTTAGGGGGAGGCCAGTCCACATCTCAATGCTCTCCCTATGTTTGGGAAATTCCCCACTTTCTGAGTTTTGATGGGAGGCAGAGCTATCTTCCACTGCAGAAATGGGGAAAATGCCAGACGCTCGCGTTCTGAGTCGTGGCCCCACCCTGCAGCAACAGTGAGGCCTTTGGCCTAAGCTCAGATGGTCGAGCAAAGAAGCCAGGCGGCAGAGAATCTTTTATGGTGGTTCCGGTAATAACAACATCAGTTTCCAGGGACACAGAGACAGAAGCATAAGTAGCTGTATCCAGGCTCCACGGGCCAGCAGTGTTGGTTGTCCAGATATGACATCCCACATTCAAAGGTGGTGACAGCCACTCCTCTCTGTTCTGTGTTGTGATCTGAGGTGTAGTGCCAGCTGCCCAGGAACCCTTTGTTCCTGACTTTCTGGTGGTTTTCTGAGCCATCCGGAATCCTGTGTATAAATTCCTTTTCTGCTTAAATCAGCCAGAGTCAGTTTCTGTTGCTGGCAGCTAAGAAATCTTAAAGATGTAGAAGGCCATTTCCTTAATATGAAAAATAATGTCTTTTTCCCCCAAAATCTATAGCTAAAAATAATACCTAAATAATGATATTCCTATTAAAAGAAAGAGTGAAACAAGAATCACTGCTAATATCATTGTTATTAAATTTTTTGCCTGTTTATCCATCTCTTTTTTAAAAATCAGGTTTATTGAGGTATAATTTGCATGCAATAAAATCTACTCCTTAAACTATACAATCTGATGAATTTTGGCAAATAGATGGGGTCACTGAAGCACTGCGATATTCACTATGTAGAGTATTTCCATTACCCCGGAAAGTTCCCTCAAGCTCCTTTATAATTAATTCCCTCTTCCACCCCAGCCCTGGAAACCATTGATCTGATTTCTATTCCTATAATTGGCCTCCTCCAGAATGTGACATAAATAAAATCGTACAGTCGCCTTTCGTGTCCTCCTTTCACTCAGCATGCTGTTTTTGAGATTCATCCATGTTGTTGCGTAAGTGTTAGTCCATTGCATAAATATTCCAAAATTTGTTTATCCGTTCAGTGAGGATGCACGTTGGGTTGTTTTCAGTTTTGGACTATTATGATTAAAGCTGCGATAAGCATTTGTGTATAGATTTTTATATAAACCCATTTTTTCTTGGGTAGATACCTAAGAGTGGGAATGCTGGATCATATTAAATAAACGTTCGACTTTATAAGAAACTTCCAAGTTGTTTTTCAAAGTGGCCACATTGTTTCTCATTCCCGCCATCGCCGGGTGAGAGCTGCAGGCTGCATCCCCAGCAGCACGTGGTATTATCAGTTTTTAAACTTTAGCTACCTAGTAGATGTACGATGGTATGTTGGTTTGATTTTAATTTTTATTTCTCTAATAATTGATGATGTTGAGCACCTTTTCATTCGTCTATGTGCCATCAATTTATCTTTTTTAGTGAAGTATCTGTTCAGATTGTTCACCTATTTATTTATTTGGCTGCTTCTCTTATTATTGAGTTGTAAAGATTTTTTATATATTCCAAATGCAAATTCTTTGCCAGCTTTGTGTTTTGAAGATATTTCCTTTTAGTCCATGGTTTGTCTTTTCATTTTATGAAGAGTATCTTTCAAAAAAGCAAAAGTTTCAGTTTTGATAAAGTTCAATTTATCATTTTTTTCTTTTATGATGTCATTTCATGGCCTGTCTAACAAATTGTTACCCAACACCAGGACACAGATTTTTTTCTTTTATGCCTTCTTCTAAAAGTTTTATAATTTTAGCTCTTATGTTAGAGTCTATGATTCATTTTGAATTAATTTTTGTATATAGAATGAGAAAAGGGTCAATTTTTTTTTTGCATAGGAATATAAAAATTTCCCAGAATACTATTATTATTTAACATTCTTCTAGAGGTTCTGGTAGGTATAGAGAGATACAAAACATAAGTAATAATTATTGGAAAAGAGAAAAACCAGCCATTATTATTTACAGTCAATATAATTTCATGCCCTAGAAACTCAAGAGAATTTGCTGAAAATACATAGAATTAATAAGAATTCAATAAGATGATTCATTATAGAATAAATATACAAAAATCAATAACCTTTCTACATTCTAACAGTAATAATTTAAAGAATATTAAAAAAAATTAAAGAATACCATGCACAATAGCAGCAAAGTCATGCTGGAAGAAAGAAAGAGAGAGAGAAAAAGAAAGAAAGGAAGGGGGGAGGGAGAGAGGGAGGAAGGAAGGAAGGAAGAAAAAAGGAAGGAAGGAAGGAAGAGAACAGGGCCTACGCAACAAAAATCAGAAAGTTTTATTGAGGACATAGAAGAAGCTAACTCAATATAGACATGTCAATCTCTTAGATGGAAAAAATAATATAAAGATGTTAATTTTCCCAAATGAACTTATAATATGTGAAGTTTGGGGAGAACATGACAAATTATTCTAAAATTCATCTGGAAGAGTGAACAGGAAAGAATAGCTGAAAAAAAATGTGCTGAAGAGCAGTGAGGGGGACCAGATATGAGTATATTTTATAAAGATATCATAATTAAAATATTGTGTTAAGGACCCAAAATCAAATAGGTGGATCAATACACTAGAATGGATGAATTAATCTGAACCAAAACCTGACATATATTAAAACTTTATGTATGATCACAGAAACATCACTAACCAGTTGGGATCAGGATTTATTTATTACAGGGTAACAAGAATGGTAGAAAGGAGACCAGTTCATGGGCTATTGGAATAGTCCAAGAGAAATATGATGGCAGAGAAGTTCTCTGGGTCCCTAAGCCATAGCTGGTGACTGTGGCATCAGCAGGCCAGTAGGAACATCGTCTGGGAGCCGGGCATCCCAGGCTGGTGGGCAGGAGTGCAGGGAGAGTCGGGCACATCCAGTGCCCTCAACAACAAAGCTGAATAACCCACCAGTTGGCAAAGGAAAAAGGCATGAAGGGCCCATAGCCATTTCCACAGATCAAGCAACAAAGAGAGAATTTGGAGCTGAGAGGTAACACATTGATAACTGACACAGATACAGGTGCCAAGCCACACTTTCCAAACACACTTAGGGTCTCAGCTCTGGACACAGTTGCTAACATCCTTATGGCCAAAGCAAGTCACCTGAGCAAGGTCACAATCAGTCGGGTGGGGGAAGCATACTCTGCAGAGAGGGGGAGGAGAGTGGATATTTGCAAAAAAAAATCCAAATGATGACACGAATAGCGCTAGTAGAATGTGCCAAAGCATTGACAGGGAATGTAAAGAAACGGGTTGATCACATAAGTGCATATATAAGAATAACATCTATTGGATGTTGGGCAGGGGGGCGGGGGGAGGAGGGAGGAGGGGACGGGTATACACATACACAAAGAGTGCAATGCGCACCACGCAAAGGATGTACATATTTGAAACTTGGACTGAGGGTGGGGGGCAAGGACAACACACGTAACCTAAACATCTGTACCCCCATATTATGCTGAAATAAAAAAAAAAAAAGAAAGAAAGAAATGGGTTGATGCTATACTTTGGATGTTTGTTCCCCAAACCTCATGTTGAAATTTGATCCCCAGCATTGGAGGTGGGGCCTAATGGGAGGTGTTTGGGTCTTGAGGGTGGATCATTCCTGAATGGCTTGGTGTCATCCTTGTGATAATGAATGAGTCCTCACTCTGTTAGTTCCCAGGAGACATGGTTGTAAAAAGAGCCTGGCACCTCCCCCCTCTCTCTCTTCCTCTCTCACCATGTGATCTCTGCACATGCTGGCTCCACTTTGACCGAGGCCCTCGGCAGAAGCAGATGCTGCTGCTATGATTCTTGCACAGCCTGCAGAACCATGAGCCAAATAAATCCCCCAGCCCAGGTAGTCCTCTATAGCAACACTAAAATAACTAAGACAGAAGAGTTTTACAGTTTGGATACGAGCAGCTGGGTGGATGATAATGCTATTTACTAACATAGGAAGGACCAGAGGATGAACAAGTTTGCTGGTAAAATCAAAAGTTTTGTTTTGGATTTGTTGAACATCAACATCTAAGAAGATGTGTCAAATAGGCAGTCAGACATGAATCTGGGGCTCAAAAGAAGGGTCGTGTCTAGAAACATAAGCATGATAGTCATCAGCTTATAGAAAGTGTTTTATGCCATGGATCTGCTTGGTCACCTGGGGAAAGAGTGTAGCTGCAGCATAAGAATCATCCAAAGATGGAGCCCTGGACATTTCAGTGTTTGGGCAACAAGTAGGGGAGAAATATTCAACTGGATTGCAAAGGAATTATGGATGTTGTGGAAGAAAACCAGGAGCCAAGAGAAAGAGGTGTTCGAAGGAAGAAGGGATGTCAACCCAATTACAATGTTGCTGGGAATTTGCACAAGACGAGAACAGAGATGGAGGTTGTTGGTGACCTTGGCAAAAGCTATGTAGGCGACCAACTCTAGGCAGCACTGTGCTAGATGCTGGAGATAAAGAGATGAATAAGATACATTTCTTGCCCTTTAGGAAGTAGCAGTCTGGTGAAGGAGGCAGACATGCAAATAAATCATTGCAATACAGTGTGATAAATCTTATAATAGAAAAACATTATCCTAAATGTGTTCCACTGAACACTATTTGAGGGAGATGTTAATCAGAGCCCTAAAACCAAAGTGTTCCAAGACCAGATATACTTAGCAAATGCTGCAAACTAAATCCCCATCTCAGAACACTTCAGCGATGCGCTAATGTTTCAAAGGTCCTGAGAAATTCTGAAGTGAAGAAATATGATTAACTTTGTTTCATGATTGGACAAAAAATATATATTTTAATAGATTTCAATTTTAGTAGAAGATTTCATGTTTTAGCATGTCTGTCAACATTCTCCAGACAAGGACAGATTTTTCCGAACTCCAGTTTGGGAAACACTAAAAATAATGTATTAAGGAGTTGGGGGATCCCTGGGGACAGTACTATATTTTTGCTTGGGGAAATCAGAAGCAGTTACCAGATAGGAGAAGGTATTGGAGCTGGCAGCCTGTCTGGGGCCGTAACTTGTTCCTTCTTATGTCAAGAGTCCAAGAATTTTATGAAGATGTTTAAGTGACTTGAATGTCCTGCAATACCACCTGTGGACCACATGGCCAAGCTGACACCCAAACAGGAAACACCAAGCCTCTGATGCATTTGGTGCTGCTATCACGTGGGAGACCCAGGGACTACTGGAGACAGGAGAGACAAAGGGAGGATAAAGCTCTTTGCAAATCCAAGGAGGCAGGACCCTGGAGAAGAAGGAAGCCTCTTTATAACGATGTCCAAGAATTGCTTTGTTTAACGTCCTCAGAACAGAAGGAAAAGAAGAGGCTTCTCTCTAAAACATTTGCATCACCACACTATCTGGTGGCAAAATCCATAAAAGTTGCAAGTCTCCTTAATACTGAAGGCTACCCAATGCTCTGAAAAACAAACAAAATACAGATTAACAGAACTGCAGAGCTGCAAGTACCCTGGGAGCTCAAGGGCTGAAGTGAGTCAGCTGAGGACCAGAAAGAGTAAGTGACTTGCCCAGGGTCCCCTCACCAGCCAGGACTGGCCCGGGACTGAGACCTGCCAGGCTGCGGCACCAACCGCAGAGCTCTTGGTGCTGTGTGCAGGGCTCAGGAAACCATCGCGTTGTGCCTTGGGATCCTGTCTGCACACCCCCGCCTTGTCTGGCACCCCCAAGAGTTAAGGGGAAACAATACCGGTTCCATGGTAGAAACAGCCACAGGTGGAAGGGAAATAAATGACGCTGAGGAGCCGCTCAGGCAGGTGGCCTGAAGGCAGACTGGCTCGCATCAGAAATGGGGAAGCTAGATTTCCCTGCCATGTGCGCTGGATCCTGTGGCCCAGCAGCAGGGGGATGGGAACGACTGTCCCAGGCCCCCTCCCCGGTGGCCCTGTATGACATGACACAGCAGCGGAGCCCATGGACCCGCATTCCCGGGGCAACCGCTCACAAGTTGCAGCAGAGCTGAGAGGTCTGGCATCTCATTAACATGGCAGCCTCCCCAGAGGTAGGGAAATTAGCGAAAATTAAATCACCAACTGGCTCCTCAGCAATTTCAGGCCTTCTTCAACTTTTCCCTGACAACAAAGGCACTGCAGGCAGCAGAGACCCCATGAATACTCTGTTGCACAAATGCATACTGCTGAACAAAAATCAATTCCTTAGTCCACACTCTGGGATTCACGGTGTTTTCTGCAGTGTCCTACCCAGGGCAGGTGGGGACCGGCAAAGGGAGCGAGGCACCAGGGCTCTCGCCAGACCTACTGGTGGGGAGCAAGAGGAAATCCTGACCCGGCAGGGGTCGGGCGTGGTGGTGGGGAGCTGCCAGGAGGCTGGGAGGTGCAGGGCGCAAGGTCCAGCGGCTGTGGCAACCCCAGGCATGGCTGCAGCGGGTCCCAGAGCCTGCCAGGGGGCCTGTGGCTACAGGAATCCAAAGAGCAGAGGGCGCCTCAGTAATACGGTTCTGAGTGATGGCAATGTCCAGCAGTGAAGCAAGTGGCGGCTTCACTGCCCAAGGTTGGGCAGGGGAGTTTGAGGGTAAGGGACCAGAGTCTGGCACAGGGGACATGGAGCAGAAGTCCTGACCTGTGGACTGAGATAGCATGGTGAAGGCAGGGGTGTGAGAGTAGTTATTTCTCTCTGGGACTCAACCCTGGAAAATCGTCAAGTAACCCCTTGTCCCAATTAGGGTTACAGAAGCCAGTCCGCCCTCGGGGCTTCAGTAGTTCCAGCTGTGGGAAGTAAGGACCACCAGGGCACAGCAACGACAGCACTCCGGGTATAAGGTGACCACAGGGGTACTATCCCACCTCTTCTTCATTGCTCTTCTAACATTTTTGAAAACACCTGCTGCATACAAGATCTTTGCTTTAAAGGGTTGTGTAAGTCACTGTTTTGAGGTGTCAAAGAGAAAAGGATAATCTATTTGGAGCTCTTTGCCTCGCAAAGAATCGAATTGTCTTCTGACTGGCTGAAGAGCAGAGAGGAGGCTTATTGCAGCGGCACAGAGAGACCTTAGGCCAAAGGGGCAGGATAGGATGCAGCCAGGCCCCGCAGGATCTGGACCTGAACGTCTCAGCCTCCCAAAGGCCACGCGGGCTCGATTTCCACTTCATTCTTCTCTTGATCAATCAGCTTCCTCTGCTTACACAAAGCCCCAGTCCTCACTCTAGGTCAGCAGTCCCCAAGCTTTTTGGCACCAGGGGTCAGTTTCATGGAGGACAATTTTTCCATGGACTGGGGTGGGGGGATCATTTTGGGATGATTCAAGTACATTACATTTATTGTGCACTTTATTTCTATTATTATTACATTGTAATGTGTAATGAAATAATTACACAGCTCACCATAAGGCAGAATCAGTGGGAGCTCTGAGCTTGTTTTCCTGCAACTAGATGGTTCCATCTGGGGGTGATGGGAGACGGTGACACCCGAAGTGTGTTGCTTATGTCCAGTCTACTCTGTAATCTCGTTTTCATTGCTGTCACTGCAGAAAACCCTGCTTCACAAAGATAGGATGTTGGAAATGGAAGCAGGCTTTTCAGTGCTTTTGTGGCA
>CAUYSK010122879.1:0-30042 GCA_963575035.1 Avahi laniger | reverse complement strand
GCATATATAAGAATTACATCTATTAGATATTGGGCAGGGGGGAGGGGGAGGAGGGAGGAGGGGACGGGTATATGTGTACACAAAGAGTGCAATGCGCACCACGCAATAGGATGGACATATTTGAAACCTGGACTGAGGGGGTGAGGGGGGGCAAGGGCAACACACGTAACCTAAACATCTGTACCCCCATATTATGCTGAAAAAAAAAATAAAAATAAAAACAGGTTATTGGCAAATGAAAGACATACAATTCTCTGAGAAAATTATTATTTTTAATATGCATTTTAATTTAAAATGTAATAGTAATAGTAAATAACAAGAGAATGCATAATCAAATTAACTCTGCTGTTGCCCTGGAAGTAGATGCTTGGGCCAGGTTAGAATATAGGGATTTTCTTTCAAATTGGTCTTCCTTGGGCATTTGTATTATATGTGAACACCTACCTTTTAACACATGATATCCTATGAAAGGCATGGATGTTCATTGGAATTTTCTACAGAATTTAACTTCAACCTTTCCTTAAAATTAAGTTTAACTAAGGGCAATATATATAGTGCCCATGTATCAAATATTTTATTTTATGATTTTTCAACATGTATTACTATTTAAAATATGTATTCTTATGTCAATTCCTACTAAGCTGTGTTTCAAGAGGACTGGAAAAGAAATATCAATTTTAATATGATAAGATCTTCTACAAAAGACTAAACTTTTAACAGTGGAAGAAATGAAAAACGTACTTCCCTACTCCTCTTTATTCTTACCTCAGGTAGCTACCATAACAGTTACTCTATTGCATTTCATGTTACACTATTTATGCCTGTCCTCATTATTATTTTTAACCATTTTAATAATTGTGTTTTTGAACACCTTACTACTGTAGGCTATGGTTTTAATAGCTTTTTAATTTTTTAAGTTTACTTGAGGCATAATTGATATACAAAAAAAGCCACATTTAATGTATATATTTCGACGAGTTTACTCGAGTGGGTGGGGAACCTGCAGCCTTCTGATTTCAAGATTGTTCTTTTTTAAGCACCAGAGGAAGCAAGAAAAATTTCATCTTTCTCTGTTGCACCCCTTTTAATAAAAAAATTTGTTCTGTAAAATTTGGATTCAGTCAAAAGGCCACACTTAAGGACCTAGATGGCCACATATAAACTTAAGGCTGCAGGTTCCCCACCCCTTGAGGTAATTGTTATTATCTCCATTTTAAACAGGAGGAAAATTGGATTTATGTAATTTAAATATTTTGTTATTTTTTTAAAACATGGAGGTAATATTTGAGTCAAAAGTCAAGCCTAGATCTGTCTGATCACAATATTCATGTTTTTAATCTTTTCACAGTACTCTTTCCATTGGAGGAATTTCTTGAGAGCAGGGACTGCATGAACATCATCTTGATCTTTAAGAGCCTTCCATCCTACGTAGTACAACACAGGTAGTCACACATAGTACAAGAAGTTTCCATCTGAAACTCAGTTTTAAATAGGTAAATGTATATTTTTTCTCTGACATAATACTTACTGGATCATTGCTGCATGTCAGGCTTCAGAATGAAAATATGAGCAACCCGCCTGCGGATCTCCTTGGTCTTCATGCCATAGACAATGGGGTTAAGGGCAGGGGGCACAAGCAGATAGAGGGTTGACAAGAGGATGTGAGAATAGGGTGGTACGTGGCCAAAACGATGGCTGAAGAAGGAAAAAAAGGCAAGGATATAAAACTCCAGGAAGACAATAATATGTGTGGTACAAGTGCTGAATGCTTTGACTCGTGCCTCTTTCTGGGAAACAGAAAAAACAGCCTGAAAAATGAGAACATAGGAGATGAGGACAAAGATCATGTCAAAACCTAGAATTGCAAAAGCCACAAAGAGCCCAAATGATTTGTTAATATGGACATCTTCTGCAGCCAGCTTGACTACAGCCATGTGCTCACAGTAAGAATGGACAATAACTACAGAGTGAAAAAGATGCAGTCGTTTGAGTAGAATGAGTAAAATCCCAACAAGCACTGTTGCCCGGATTGCCACCATCAGCACCACCCAAACTAGAAAGAATGGTGTGAGGATGGATGTGTGCCTCAAAGGATCACAGATAGCAACATAGTGGTCAAAGGCCATTGCCAAAAGGATGCCAGATTCCATGCCCTGCAAGGCATGAATGAAGAAAAGTTGAGTGAGGCAGGCATCAAAAGTCATCAAGCAAGAACCAAGCCAGAAGATGGCCAACATCTTAGGACCAATGGCTATACAGAGTCCTAGGTCAATGGCTGCCAATACTGCCAGGAAGATGTACATGGGTTGGTGTAGACTGCGTTCTGTAGAGATAATGATTAGCAAGAAGATGTTCCCCAACAGGGCCACCAGGCACACACCAAAGAAGGAAAACCCAATCCAAAACTGTACATGCTCTAGTCCAGGGATCCCAATCAGGGTCACTGTCTTTGGGTTCAGATATGACATGTTGGTGGATCCTATGAGGCTGGTAAATCCTTTACTCCCCATTGGTTCTGGTACCTGTTTAGAGAAAAACTGGATGAGAAAGAAAAAGGACATGCTTCTCATATTTCCCCTCAGAATATGAAACACATGAATGGAAATGTGACCATGTGACTGGATCTTTGGGCAACAGTTTAGGTCAGTATGAGACTAGAGCTCTTGGAGATCGTTTCCTAAAGCCAATGCTGGTATTTTTGTATATGAGCCAGTGTTTATCACTAGAAATTGTAAAAATGGAAACTGTGACTCAAAGAGCATTGACTCTGCTAGTCTTCAGTCTTCTCTAACTGTGTCACAGACTAACGTTTTTTGTTCATATCCATCTCCAAACTCCAGACACATTTCAGATTAGGTGAAATTCCCCTGTGACACTTGAAGTTATAGTATAGATCCTTAATCTCATGACCCTGTCCAATTAGCTGAAATCTCAGAATCTTAAGATAGTGTAGCGTCTCCCAATCTTTCCATTTCCTCTGGTTTAAGGAGTAAAATACTTCCTCTTATATCTTAGAAATTGACTTTCAGGTGGGGACGTGAAGAGGTTTGTTCTTTCAACAAATATTGGTTGAATTGCAGTCCAGTTATTCAGGTTCTTACAGACAATATGCAGGAGTTATTGTTTTATCAGTAGTGACTGAGTATGTTTGATTCACTAAGTTAATTCCGATCTGTGAATTTTCAAAGTGGATGGGTTAGCAGAATGGAGTAGAAAGCAATATAAATACTAATAGATCTTAGAGGATACAGAAAGTTGGGAAGATAGATGTAAATTGAATTATAAGGGGCCATAAATTAAGATAGGAAGCAGGCCACAAAAGCTGACCTATTGGATAACCCTTGTAGCCTAAATGTTTTGATAATATTAATATGTCTTAGATGCAAAAGGGCAGAACTCTGCTGTTTATAATGGACTTCAATCTACACTGGGGTCCTTTTTTAATTTTATTATTACCAGTTATCAATGAAAATAATTCCTGACACCTTTGAATATATTGTCCAACTTCACACCTATCCCAGATTTCTTATTCTTTTTTATAATTTGCCTATTCTATTACTTTGGAACATTAACTAAAGCTTTTTTTTTTTCCTGAGTCATCATATTTTTTATTTCATTATATTATGGGGGTAGAGACATTTTGGTTACATATATTGCCTTTCCCTTGCCCAAGCTTAACTAACTAAGCTTAAGGGAAACTTACATACTCTCTCATTTTTTTCTTTTATCATTAACCACTCTACAAGTTTTATCACTTATGTGCTTATAAAAGTTTTATTCTATCTTCCTTAAAATTTTGTCATAGCAAAATGCATTGACTAAGTAGAGAGCATCACTCCAAATGGAATTTTAAATATTTTTTCTTTGAAAGGAAACTAGAGAGATTATTTCTGTAAATTAACAGAAAAATATAATGGTTACAGTCAGTAGGAATACATATGTGTGTATAACTAGAAAGTCCTCAATATAATAAAATATAAAATGTTTTAATGGTTGATAGAGAGTAGAAGATCTTGTTATGTGAACTTTTATAGCCACACATCAGTAGGCTATGGCCGAGTAAATGAAGAGACACAGATTAAAACAATTAGAAATTTTATAAAATGAAACTTCTTTTAATGTCTATATGAAATATGGTCAGGTGGAGGAAGTGGTAGATTCTCTAGAAGTGATTGCTGATAAATATAAAAATGTCTTATTAAGGTGGAATGAGCTGTTGAAGACAAAGCCTAAAGGAGCTGCAAAAGACAACACATCTTTGATAATTATTCATAAATTATAAATAATAAATTTTCACTTTAATCTAAAGATAATGGTGAAAATAGCTCTAATTCCATCTTAATAGGCAATAATGCATTAATCACATTAATTTTCTTCTGTAGAGTGTGGTATATAAAATCATGAGTTATGAATCTGGAAATATAAAATATGATCTAATGCTGGTTCTGCTTTTTACCTCACTATAAGTGGGGGTGATAATATCACTTAACTTATCGGATTATTGGGAGAACTAAATAAGATTATGTATGAAATTCTCAGTACAAAGCGTGGAAAAGAGATGCACTCAACGTCTGGTATCTAGTGCTTGCTTGTCAGAACCTGTAGTGAACTTCTGTGAATTCAGAGATGCACTACTGGCTTCTTGAGAAAATGCAAAACAAAATACAGAAATTAGCAAATTTTCTGAGAAAAGAATTGATAAAAACTCCATAAGATGAATTTTCTGGAGCTTAATGGGTTTATTCAGTCAAATCTCTAAGATCAGACATTCATGTAAGCAGATCGGATGATCACTGTCACAGTAGAAAATTGACATTCCATTCATGTGCAGACATTGGTGGACTCAAAAATTCCACTTATTTAAACTAATTTGCTCACTTCGTCTGACAATAATCATATCCTCCTTTAACATTTTAGTAGGTAGATGGAAAAAATGTATATGAGCACCAATTTTTTACAAAATGAATTTACGTTAAAAATTACTTCTGTAACAGCAAAGGCATGCATTTTGTGCAACTTAGTTTCAATGATAATCAGATCAGAAAATATTAATTCCTGATCTCAAAATGGAAGAGGAGGAGAAAGAAATAAAAGTATTCCTTAAATAGAGGTAGGGTAAAGTGCAGGAAAAGGGATTAAAATACAAGGTATTAATATTCCCGAGAAAGAGAAGATTGTGTTTCAGGGGATGGGATATGAACTGCGGTCACTGTGTCCGTAGGACCAGATAACAAAGCTACTAAAGGCAATAGACTCTCCCATCTCTTGCCTTCTTTGCACATATCTAATCCCTCCTGCTCAAATTACGCAGACCCCGACGCACACACAGATACACACACACACTCCAAACTAAAAATTATCTCTTTTTATTTTTAAATTTGTAAAAAGCCAAGCAATATTAGAATCACATTGCATGTGAAAATTAGAAGATAATCCTGGAAACCTTATTCTTATCCTACTCTTGCTACTAATTAACTAGCTTTTGTCCATTATGTTTTCTTCACATAGAATTAAAAAAATGGTACTAAATTACTTTTACATCTCTTCCATCTCTAAATAACACAAATCTAGTGCATTTCTCATGTTGTTAGTAACAACCGAACAAACAACAAACAAACAAAAAAAAAACTGAAGTTCAGAGAAAGAAAATGGCCATGCCAAAGAAAAGTCTATTAGTGAGCGATACGGTATTAAGATAATCTGATTCACTATCCTTCCACTTCCTCTTATGTACAAATTCCAACACATGGAAAAGAACTCACCTAGACAAACAGATAGCTAGCTGGAACATAAAGACAATAGATGAAATAGTTTTTCTGCCAGATTTTCAATTTGAAAAGGTATTAATATATAAGTGTATTTCATCATCTACCCTTAGCTGTTTCTTTTTTTGGCTTTCCTTAAGGTCTGAATTGATCCCAGGGTGTGCTACAGACCTGGCCCCTGGAGAGTCATTACCTTTCTGAGACGCATCTCTATTGTGCGGGAGAAAAATATTCATTACTTGAAAGTATATAGCCAGAAAGCATTCAGTTAATTATGAGAAGTTGTTTCCAAGGAATGAAAATCAGGAAATATCAAATCACAGGTTACTTTCAGAGCATGAAAGATCTGAGATCATTTGGAGTGTGGGAGAAGAAAATCTGAGAAATGGAGAATTTGTAGACTGGAATGACAGAAGACATTTTGGTCAACTTTTTGGCCTATGATCAGGTTTATAGAGTAGGGAAATAAAACATTACCTTTTATCTTTGCAAATATTATGTTACCACGACTTCAACTCATATAGCTACAATAACTACTGCTATTAGTATTAGTACCACTAAAATCTTTTTTATTACATCACTTTGCAGATTACAAAACAAAGAGTCACATTTCAGCTCCTTAGTGGCAAGATACTGAAGACTGTTCCTGTTGTTTGGGTGAATTTGAAAATGCATTATTTCTGTTTTGTTCTACTTTGGACCCCTCATTGGCAATATTTATGGAATTTGGCAGTGACTACTTGTGCAACTCTACTATCAGAGTATTCTACTCAACATCCCTAGGTGATGAATTTCATATAGTCTTGGGGAATACTGCAAATATGACGTTGGTATTCTAACCACAAAGTTATTGCAATACATTTCTTTGCCAATTGATGTCATTAATTGCACACAATATTATGTCGGATTACTTATTTTTCTTCTTTATTCCCAGATGCAGGACCTGGTGTATCACTCGATATTATGCTGTTATATAATGTGGGGTTGATTATACTTAGCTTTAATGAGGTGCAAACCAACTCCCTAACCCCATAATGTTCATTTGTTAATTCTATGATTAAACTTCTAGGACCTAATGAGAAATCTATGATGGTATGATTGTGTGTCGCAGAAAAATACATATATTACACACTCAATATTCACTATAATTAAAAGGGATGGGTAAAGTATCTACATATATTTTGCTTCTTCATATTTTTATGCTTTTTTTTCCCTACTAGATCTAGGTTTTAGAATTGATCACGTTTGTTTTCCTTTCTATCTACCTTTTTAAACCTTATTTGAAAATATCTGAAATTCTTCATTTTGTCCCTCTTTGATATATCTCCTTTCTTAAACATTACTGCTTTTTCTCTTTTTACCAATTACTTCATAACCAGTTCCCATCAATCTTCTTTTGTCCTGTATCTCCAAGTATCCCCTGTCTGTCTCTTCCCTAAATAGATAACCATGTTTAGTCTTATACAAAAATAGCGTCTCCTGAAACTGAAAGAATCTGGAGAACTATCTCATTCTTCTCTATGGGGCAAAGGTTTTGAAATAGGCTATACTTAATTTTCTCTTAACCTTACCTCCCTTTACTCATCTTTACATCCTAACATTGTATTATTTCCTTTGTCTCTATTAAATCTATTCTTTCTTACTTGCTGAGGTCACCCACGTTTTTGATTAACAACTTAAGTGAGTACTGTCTTGTCTACAGGGAAGTTAGTTAGATGTTCATAACTTTTTACAAAATTAACACCTAACTTTGAAATTATTCACTACATTTATTTTATGCCAACATTCTCAAATACTTCATCTTTTAACCTTCTCACTATTCATTCCTGAATGAATTTTAAAAAATGTAATTTTTAAAAAATACAATTACAATCATAAAATATAATTTAAAAAATGTATATTGAGTTTCCCTGGTGATGAAGGTTAAAACTGTAGAAAAAATTTCCCCCCCATGTATATGTGGATATGGATATTGATATATGTGTATTCATATTTATGTATGCACATGTATATGTTTGTGTACAGATATTTTATACATAAATCTGTGGAGGAGACACAAGGATTAGAGAGCAGGGGAGTTGCAATAACATGTTCCAAGGTAGGGTATGAGCCTCATGCCTCATAGATATCTGGGGGAAGGTTTTGAACATAATGAAAACAGAAAATGCAAAAACACTGAAGTTGAACATGACATGCATGTTTGAGTAACTGTGACAAGGCTTAGGTAACTTGAAAGGAATAAGCAAGGGGAATTCATTTGCAACAGATGAATTTTGAGGGACAACAGGGGTGCAGAGGGTATGTGCCCTTGTAGCAATTGTAAGAAATAGGCTTTCACTTTAAATAAATAAAATTCAAATTCTGGTTGGTTTATTAGTAGAGGAATGCTATGGTTTGAACTATATTTAAAGAAGAGAAGGCTGGCTGTTATTTTAGTAATTATCCTAAGAGGACAATGATTGAGGCAGGGAATGATTTATAATCTACATCAATCAATATTGACTAAAATAAATTCCCTAAATCTTGGGGACTCTTACAATAACAAAGGTACATTTCTCATTCATGTTTCAGCTTTGATCTGGGACCTAGGCTGCTTTGTGAACTACTGCTATTATTGTATCACTGGGAAAAGAGAGACTATGAAAGTATGTGATGAGTTTTAAGTCATTATTCAAAAATGACGCATCAATTTTATTTACATTTCATTGCCCAAAGAAAGTTACATGATGTAGAGTGATGTCACTAATATGGAAAAATAATATAATTGAGAGGCCTGATGTAGATGGCTCTGTTATGAAGGTTTGATAATATTTGGAACTAATAATACAATCTATCACATTGTTCCTTCAAATATCTCAAAGAAAATTAGTGGATTGTGTCAGGAAGTTACTAGAGAAGGCAGCAAGAAGTACTTGTTCTGAGTATTTTAATAAGAAAGTGAATAAGATTTGCTGATTGTTTGGATGTAGTATGGAAGAGAAAAAGGAGTGGAGGAAGATTTCAATATCTTTAACCAAATCAACTAAAAGAATAGAGCTGTCATTAATGAGATGGGAAGAACTAGAAAAAGAGCAAGTTGTGGGAGTAGATTTGAAGCTCAGTTTGGACATGTTAATTTAAGTTGAGCATCAATATCTTAAGGCCCATATCCAGTAGCCAGTTTAAACGTAAATCTGAAGTTAAATATGCCTGAATTCAAATGGTCTGTATCCAGTAGGCACTGCAATGTGAGTCTGAGAGTAGAGTCTTGCGATGAGTGAGGAGGCTGGAGGGAACTGTGGTGGGTTAGCTGCAGAAAGCCATCAAGGAAAGGGGAGGTTGTGAGGAGTCCTCTGTGTCATACCGAGGACACTGGGTTTTCATCGCATGGCATGGAAAATGATTGGATGGTTTAGTGCAAGGTTATGACAATATCTGAATTAAAATTTGGTAAGATTACATCAGCTGCCATCGTGAGAATCAATTGAAATTTGTGAGCTGAAGAAGATTAAAACAAGATGACCAGTTAGGAGGATATTGCAGTGATTCAACATAGAGATGGTAATGGTTTAGATAAGGTTGGTGAAAATGTTTTTATAAGATTCAGTGATTCCATTGGCAACTCAGAGTGGAAACAAAAAGAAAATATTCAGTGAATTCAGATGAAGTTTGAAGACAGAAGCAACAATCTGTGAACAGATAAGATGTGGAATATTATGAAATGTCAGGATTAAGGGTAATTTAAATAAAACGACGTAGACATATTTCTTGATTGGTAGGATGTCTCAGGCTTATGTCATTTCTCATTATGATTCTATGGGAATTAGCACCATTTTGCAATCTAAACATATTTTAGATAACATCCAAACTGCTTTTAGAAGCTATAAACCTGCAGAATAATCCACATATTGCTTTCCTCACTTCTACTATTGTTTTGGCTAAGACACATTGTTGGAAACTAGGGAGAAACTAACATTATAGTTAACAAAATAAAGTTTAAAAATAAATAGTAGATAAATAGATGAGAGATAATATTAATAAAAACATTGCAATAACTACAGAATAAACATTTTTAAGTAGACATGAAAATATTAACAGAAGTTACCATATGATTCAAAGTATGTTGTGTGACTATAATGTGATTAAACCAGATAGAAATAAGAGAATTGTATCTAGGAAAATTCCCAATATTTTGAAATTAAACCATAAACTTCAAACAATCCAATGTATCAAGTATGAAGTAACAAGGAAGACTAGAATATACTTTGAATGCAATGAATATATAACATATTAAAATTTATAGGAGATAGGTAAAATAGTGCTTAGTGGGGAATTTATGACATTAATTGCTTATTTTGGAAAACAAGAAAGGTGTCAGCTAAATAATTTATTCTTCTATCATGGGAGTAGAAAAGAACAACCAAAATAACCAAAAACAAACAAAAAGCAGAAAATACTAAAAGTAAAAACAGAAATAAAAACAGAAAAACAATAGGGAAAAATCAATTAGACCAATTTATTTATGTTTAATTTTATCTTTGTTTTCTTACTTCTTGAGGTAGAAACAGACCATTGATTTGTTAATATATATAAAAAGCAACAGGACAAACCATTAAATAATGGACATTTATTTCAAGGACACACAAAATAAATTTTATACTGGGCCAAAAGGTGAATCTTACTACATTTCAAGTTTTTAAAATTTCAAAAAGTATTTCATGATTGCAATGAAATTAAATTAGAATTCAATAGTTTATCAAGAATCTTTAAATATGTGGAAATCAAGCAGCACATATCTCAATATGTCAAGAATTAACAGAGGAGTCACAGTGAATATTGGTCTTATTTTAATCAAATAGGAATGAAAATACAGAATGTCAACATGTGTACTGCAGAAAAATTAAGATGAGAATGCATATATTCCAAAAGAAAAAGTTTAAAAATCAATAACCAAACTTTCCTTATCAAGAAGTAAAAAGAACTGCAAATTAAATGCAAAAAAAAGAAAAGAAATGATAAAGATTAAATTAGAAGCCAAATACATTAGCAGTAGACAGATAATATTAGTCTTAACCTGAATACTTTTTAAGCCCAGATGTAGTTTTGAAAATAAATGCCTTTAAGATCTAGGATGATGACGTGAAACACCAAAGATGAGCACACAGGGTCCAAATTGTTTCCATCTCTAGGAAATAAAAGCATCCCCTACATGGTCATCATTTTCTAGATCATTGCTGAGATCCGTGATTCAGAAGAAAAATCTTTGCCACACGGTTACAAATCACCTTATTTTTTACACCATAAACAATAGGATTGAGTGCAGGTGGCACAAGGAGGTAGATGGTAGACAAAAGGATGTGGGTAGAGGGGGCAACATGTCCAAAACGGTGGCTGAAAAAAGAAAAAAAGGCAAGAATATAGAACTCGAGGAAGACAAAAATATGAGCTGTGCATGTGTTAAATGCTTTTAGTCGTGCCTCCTTTTGTTGTAGACAAAAAACAGCTTGAAAAATCAGAACATAGGATATGAGGATAAAAATCATGTCAAATCCAAGAATGGAAAAGCCTACAAAAAGACCACAGGACTTATTGACTAGAATGTCTTCTGCAGCCAGCTTGACCACAGCCATGTGCTCACAGTAAGAGTGGGCAATAAGAATGGAATGGAAAACATGCAGTCTTTTGATTAGAATGGGTAATAGACCAACCAGCACTATAGCTCGAATTGCTACTACCACTATCATGTGGCCCACAATGGAAGGAGTGAGGATGGATGCATGCCTCAAAGGATTACAGATGGCAATGTAGCGGTCAAAGGCCATCACCAACAGAATGCCAGATTCAGTGCACTGCAAGGTATGGATGAAAAACAGCTGGGCTAGGCAGGCATCAAAGGCCATGGAGCAAGATCTGAACCAAAAGATGGCCAGCATCTTAGGAACAATGGCTGCACAGAGTCCTATGTCAGTGGCTGCCAGCACAGCCAGGAAGATGTACATGGGCTGGTGCAAACTATGTTCTGAAGGGATGATGATTAGTAAGATGCTATTTCCCAAAAGAGCCACTAAGCACACAGCAAAAAAAGGAAACCCAATCCAGAACTGCACATGCTCTAGTCCAGGGATGCCAATCAAGGTTACCGTTCTGGGGTTCAAATATGACATGTTGATGAATGCCATTGAGGTTGATATTCTGTTGTCTCACCAGTGATTCTGATACCTGAGGAAGAAAACTTGGATGGAAAGTGAAAATGTTTCAGTCCTTACTAACATCCTACCATATTCTGCATTGAGCAAATAAATTCAGTGCTTTGAATGGCAATTTGGCCAGATTATTCTGAGGTTCTACAATACATGCCAAGATAGAGAAAGTGAACAATTATGTAAAAGCTTTACTAGAGCCATATAGGAGATAAAAAATGTGAAAATTTCAGGATTTCTGATTTAACTCTTGTGGAAATGGAAACTTGACACTAAGAGCACTAATCTTCTGCATCTTCCATGATCTCTGCACTTATTTGTCTGAAAAGTGAACATTAGGTGTCTCTACTCTATCTGCTTCCAGAAGCCAGACAATTTCACCAGACTTAGAAATTCTCCTGGGAGCCTTGGTGTCCCACAGGGAATCTCATTTCTGTCGCTCTGTGTGTATTAGTAAGTAATCTTATAATAAACTTTACTATTAGCCCCACCACTCTTTGTTCCAAGAAATGAAATATTTATCCCTGAGCCATTTTCATTTGTTTTCAAATGGGGTTTATTAAAGGAGAGTTTTAGTTGTCTTATATTAACTCATTCCTTCATCAAAATAATAAATGATCCGTTATTTTTCAGGGCACTAAGCATGGTCCTTAGAGGAGATTTGAAGAGAATAGTCTTCCAGAAACAGTCAAGGAAGTTGATTTCTAAGTGAATTAAGGACCATTTATGTTTAGGTAGACTTGTTGTGCGGAATAGGAAATGTGGAATAAGAAGCTTTTTTTTTTTTTTTACCAGGGCTTGGAATAATAAGAACAAGAAGAAGGAGAATATAAAGGTATAGAATTCAAGAAAAAAGAACAATTTAAAATCAGATAGTACATAGCCAAAAGCAGAATCTGGCAAGTTTAGATATATCCCAAAGCTGGATTAGCGTAAGTGTGTATATCTGTACGTGTTTACCAGAGACTAAAGGTCAGTGCATTACCAGACTCCTTGGGTTCTGGGTAAGGTTTCTACCCTGCTTTTTAAAATGGACTCCCTACTTTCTCTTTTTAATAACTTTACTCTATATCATGAGTAATTATCTGTGGTTTGAATCCTGAAGATCCACTGAATCCAATACCCACCTCATAATCCCTCTTTAGTCATACACTTTTTCCAGATTTTGATTTATGTTCCTTTTAGGGACAATCAAATCAATTTAACAAAACCTTGTTTTCCCCTTTAGTCTCAGTTTTATTTATCACTTTCTAATTTTTGAATCATTTGTAATTTTGCTCCAAACTGTCCATACCTAAACACTGATCCCAATCTTTCCCATAAAGAGATGTTTTCTATCTGGTTACATCTATACACCCTGAGAAAGGAAGCCCTTTATGAATATCACTGTAAATCTCTGCTTCCCTTTCTCTCTGGATGGCAATTTCTGGAAAAGTGTCAGACAAGCAACTATTTAATCTTCTCATGGAATAAATGTGTGGGAGTATAGAAAGGATTTGTGGTACAATAATTTTTATATTAAAAAAGAAAAAATTGACACTGAGATCTCTTTGCTTGCAATCCTGCAACAGTACTACTGAGTGGATTGTAGTCAGAATAGCTATAAATATGGGTTAATGCAATAAAAATTGTCAAAAAGAATTTCCTTTGATGCTTACATTTGATACTGGAATAGATGGTGTAAGAAATGGTGAAGTATATGGACTATGTTTCTGTTTCTTAATATGAGTTGCCAGACATTATAAACACTGAAAGAGAAAGAGATTTCATAAGCTAAAGCTATTGATATTTCCTTAATCATTCAGTAATTGTCTCATAGTCTAAAGGCAAAATAAATATTATAATTACACACATCCAATTGATGTTGATTCCTTCAACAGATTACTTCCCTAGTATTCAGCAAGTGGTTAAAATCAAGGGCCTGAAAATCAAAAAGATGACCTGGCTACTAATCCTGGATCCCTCACTTACCATTTATGGTATCTTGCCCAAGTACCTTACCCACCTTTCACTCAACTGCGAATTAAGAACACTAACCTCACTTACCTCAATGTTAAATGAGACGCTATGCAGAAGAGATCAGTTTCTGGAAAAATTCAAGTACATATGTGGTAGCCTATGAAAAGTCTGATATTTTGTCCAGACAGAGCAGGCTTTGGAATACTGGGGAGAGATAAAATAAAAATACAGAGAAGTGAAAGTTTCTTGATGTTAGAAATGAAGAAATCTGCATGAGAAGAGGAAAGTCCTAGAGTCAAAGAGCTTTCCTCCACCATACTGTATTAATATATTAGAATTAATCTTTCTTCCAAGCAGTCATCAAATGATCAGAGTTGAAATAAGAAGGTTACAACCTGTTTACATATTTTTGTGGTTAAAAATGCATATGATTACTCCTCATTTACAGGTTTCTTGAGTATGTATAATTTAATGGGGGAAACACATGCATCTGAATTTGCTTAAACCCAGTTTCTATAAGAGATAACAGGGTATGAGCTTGATGACTCTTTGCTTTTTAAAATAGTCTAACCGCTGTCATATAAAGGGTCTTCTCATTCCTGCTGAGTGGAAGTATTTGAAGAAAAGGTGTGATAATAGATGATCTCCAGTGGAGGCAAAGGGGCAAAAAGGTTGGACTGTTCTCTGCCTGGCAGAAAGAAGACTGAGCTGCTGAGTAAATATATCAGATACTAAATATTTTTAAGGCATTTGATTCTCCTGTCTGTCCCCTACTTTTTACATTACTCAACCACCTGCCTCATTTCTGCATAGACCAATGGTAGCGTCCTATAAATTATTCTTTTTCATTTTCAATAAATCAAGGAACATTAGAAGTAATTGGGATCGAATTGACTAGAATCCAGAAAGCATGGTTACAGTCTTGCTTATGTCAATAATTATTCAGGGGCCAGAAACACAAGACAACATTACCTAACTACCTATGAAAATATTTAACTCCAAATTATATTAATGTAGCCCTTCATTCTTTATTTATGAAAAATTATAAACACAGAAAACATGGACAAAGGAATCATTGAGTGAAGCAAGATTTAGAAACCCCTATTCTATCAATTTTTCCTAAAATAAACTGCTATCACAGCTTTATCCATTCTCAGTTCCCAAGTTCTAGAGGTAGAAACTTACCTGGATAGAGCTGAGGACTGGCCTATCATGTGCGTGGTCTGGTTTTATCACCTTGTTGCCACCAAATTTCCAGCACATGTAGATATTAATGGAAGAGTCACTGGGCTTTCCTTAAAGCCTGGACTGAGCACAGAGCATCATTATCCTGATATCCCTAGAGTGTCATTATCCTTCTCAACCCCCGGCTTCCTTACCAGGAGCAAGTTAGTCTCAAAGCTGGAACACAGAGCCAGAAAGTTCTCTGATTTTTAAAGAAAGGAGTCTCCCAGGAATGAGAACTAGGAAATATCCAGTAGGATTTTCATTCATAGCAAACTGATCCTTGTATAAGTGAATGTGAGAGATGGAGATTTCTTAAGATATAGAAATGAAGAATAATTGTCTTTTCTGCCCTCTGTCAACTGGCAAGGCCTATAACTGAAGTAGAAAAGTAGAGATATTCTGCTTATAAATACAATACTGCTACTATTGCTACGACAACTACTTAATGACTATTACTCTTATTGCTAAATATTTTATAGTCACTTTCAATTTTGAATGAAACTTAAATACAATTTTTTAGGGGCAAGATTTTCCAAGTTTGTTGATTGAGACATGAGATAATGCATCACTATTTCCTCTCTTGATAGAGATTGAGACTAACTTCAGTCACTGATTTCAGTAACATTAGTGATCTGCTAAAAATCACCCGATATCAAGTTTTATAGAATGTATCCATAGTGTGTTTTCCCTCTCAACGATCTGTGGATATGTTAGATACAGGCTGTTCTTCTAACTTCAGAGTTTGAACAGTTCAATCATTTTCTATGTAAGACCAGTGATTCAATGCTTTCAATATGAACCTGACAAACTACCCTTCTCTAGCAGGCTCCCAGGTAACAGCATTTTAGATTATAATGCGGGCATAGTTTGCACATAGATTTTTTTATTTTTCTCGCAATGTGGCTTAACTGCCTATGCTCACTTTCCAGCCTCATGTGAGAACATGGCTGAGTCGTTTACATTGTTTTTCAGTATTCTTAATTTGTCAGCAGCAGTCCAGGTTGGGAATCCCTTGTCTAACCTCATTATACATAGAGCAATTGACTTGATATGCAGAGGAGAGAAGAAAATATTTTCCGATACCATCAGTTGCCATCTGTTGTTATTTTTTTCTTATTCTCATCTCAATATGCTCAGGATTTATTTTTCTTCTGTTTTCCACCTCCTCCTCCTCCTCCTCCTCCTCTTCCTCCTCTTCCTAATTCTTCTCTATTTCACTCAGTTCCTCAGGGTCAAGTCTCATCAATCTTCTACACTTTAATGTGCACTGATACATTTAACTAATCCTCTCTTACTTCTCCTAAATGTACAATACACATGAATGTACACGTGTGATTATATTAAAATAATATAATCTCTCTTTTTCCCAGAAATGTTCCAGAGATTTTTTCCATTGTACATGATAGCTATGTTTTGAGATAATAGTTTATCTTCATATTTTCTTTCTCTTGTACCATATTAATATGGTTTAATTTTTTTTTCCTCTCTGCCGTAAGTTTCCATGCAAAAAAACACATGTCTACTTTATAACCTAGCAATTCCACTATTTGGTATTTACTCAAGAGAAACAAGCACATGAATCCACAATAAGATTTATATAGCAATTTTTATAACAGCTCTTATATATTAGCACTACAACAAAAATGATCCAAATGTCCATCAAAAGTATAATGGGTCTTAAGCATTCAGTTTGGGAAACTTAACACATGTATACTACTGTGTAACCATTTGCCCAAAATAAGATATTGAAAACTTTCCAATATCCCAGTGATTCCATAGGGATCTGTGTCACATGTTATTCTCGCTTATCCTTTGAGAATACTACGCTGGAGCTGTTACATATAGAAGCTGCATATGTAGATTGCTTCTTGGCTCTGAATGAGTTTCTTTATGAGCTAATTAAGTTTTTTATGAAATGAGTGAGTGACGGAGATAAGGAAACTAGCTGAATGATCTATGGAAAACTTTAAGGGATAGCAGATTCCCCCAAACAATACCCTCTTAATTTTTAAATGATGTAGATTCAAGGGAAGAGATATAAATCTTGAATAGAGGAAATGCACATTATTTTATTTCCCATGAATGAAATGGAGAAACATCTAGCTTCTAGAAAACATAGATCTTTTTTAAAGGGTATGATAGAAGTGAGGATTATCTCTAATTTTGTCTATATTTTATACTGTTTCAATATATTGAAGGAACTAAAATATGAATACGTTGTGAATGCTGGACTCAACTACAGGTTGGCATTTTCAGAAAGATGACATCACAAAAATTATATCATGAGTGCTTGTACAAAAAAATGTTTTGTGAATCAACGTGTGTACCTGTGAGTGTGTGCACTTTCCATTTCTGCTCTTGCAACGTTCTGTGTTGTATTTATACATCCAACACATACTTATCGATCACCTAATAAGAGAAAGTCTCCGGTCTAGAGACTGCATATAATCTCGTCTAATGTGAATATCTTTGTACTCTTTGAGTCCCCACTATATTAGGTAGGTTTTAATTAATTATGTCATGATTCCACTTCCTCATGAAACTTTATGTTCCTTTTCTTTTCCTTTGTTTATATGCACATTGATAGATAAGGATATCTATATATTTGTGTATAATTATATCTATATTTCTATTTAAATCTTATGAAGCAATATTATATATATACTTCACAATTTCAGCCAAAGTGCCATTTATTCAGAAAGGGTTTCTTTGACTAAGCTTAATTTTGGTCCCTTGCTATTATTTCTATATCACTTAATCCTTCCCTCCCTTCTGGGATAATTTTTTTGCCTAATAAATTCGCGATTAAAGTTGTTTTATAAAGGTAAAGTGAATAAATTATAGTTTCATTGCTCAAGTGTTATTCAGTACAGTAAAGCTCAGTGTCTAGCAAGTATGAAAGCCTGGAAAACATTTCCTTAAGTAATGGTATTCGAAGAACATGAGTATGTTGTCATAATTCTGTAAAGCACCTTTGGAAGTAATTTTTTTAAAGTTCTTATGAGTGTGTATTATATGTATAAGAATTTGTTTGAGACATAAGAAAATCAGATTCTTTTCGAAGTCTGATGGAAGTAGTACTACTCAAAGTCACTGTCTTGAGGGGAGATGGGAAACACAGGAAATTAGTAATCTAGAGTTTTCTACAACTGAAGCATTTGTGGTGACTTATAGAGCCCTTCTCTTCTTTAACCCTCCTCCTCCCTGCCTTGTGCTCAACCACTTTATCCCAGGGCTTTTCTGCCATGGAGACTTGACTATCCAGTGGAATTATGAGAAGAAACATAAAGAAAACTGCCTTAGTAAGTAACTGATATCTCTGACATCATTAGTTCAATTTACCAATCCAATAAAGTAACTGCCTTGTGTATGTCATAATGTGAGTTTCTGAAACTACAAATGAAAGTGCGTGATAAGGATCCATCTGCCTAATGAAACGGTCTAAGTCAGAATAAATGAGGATGAAAGGTAGTGAGTGTAGTTAATGTTAAGAAATATATTTTTCTTAAAATTAGATATTTATTACTACAAAAGAAGATATAGTATGCCCTGCTTTAAGGATACATCATAGAAATAAATAATAGGAAATTATCACATTATATTTTATTTTTCAGATTAATTACATATGCAGTGTGAGAAATGAAAGCCTAAATGTATAGATTATGTTAATCCTATTTTAGAAGCCACATCAAGGACTTCAATATAATGTTCATACAGAAAGGGACAGAGACCATTTGTTTCTATTCTCTAAGTATATTAGAACGTGAGTTGTGGAATCTTCTACCTAAAGCAAGGGTCCTTATAAATAACTCCATGAAATTTCACAAGACCTCTGCTTGATCTCTTCCATTCATGGAAAAGTCACTCACAGGAGAGAAACGCTAAATACGAACTCAAAGAAAGAGCACTCCAAAAGCCCTGTTTGATCCAACATAAGGTCTAGTTATCACTGATATGAAAGCAACCTGCAGAGAATTACAGCACATAAATATAAATCCAAGGTACTATTGAAAGACATCTCTATGTTCTGACGAATAATTTTCTATATCTTTCATATTTTGATATCTGAAGTATATACTCCATAAAATATAATTTTTTTATTATCTTGAATTCAGGATTTCAATATTTACTGTGTACATATTACACTGGATTCAGCACTTTTGGTAAAACGGTGGACATGTTTGACCTAAAGCTTTTTGGCAGCTAAGACTAGGGGAGCAGAAAGGGAGAAAAAAAAAAAAACAAAGAAAATTCTGTGTAATAAATGATATTATGGAGAACTTACAATGAGAAATAGATGAAAAATATAACCGATCATGGAATTGTTATGTATAAAAGATTTGGTAACTGATTTAATGGATTCCAAAATAGATGTTTTTCAGAAAGTTCTGATAAAAGGAAATGAATGAGAAAAGTTTTCAGTGTTCTCCAGATAATTGTTAATGTAACTGATATCTCTCTACAATGAGCAGAGGAAACAGTAAAGACATGAAGAAGCTGACAGGGATAAATTGACCTTACCTTCTACAACTTTCTTCCTTGCTTACTAAGTTTTAGAATCATTGGCCTTCTTATCTTCTGTTCCTTCTGTGTGGAAATTTTTCTTGATATTTTCACTAACAGAATATATAATATCCCAGACTCTGAATAATGTAAGCTTCATCATTCAAGTGCCAACATAAATGTTACGTTTTCACCAACTAATTTAATGCCCACATCTACTAGTAACTATTTATCATTTTATGGTGTCTTACTTTCTCTTGTCTTTTACTTGTATTGTCTTTCCATTTTTTTATTCCTAGTTCCTAGAACATGATTTACTATAGAGTAACTGCTCAGTAAATATTTGTTTAATGAAGTAAAAATATGATTATAGATGGAATCTCTTACTGAAAATAAATGGACAAAGTGACTTACAGGTCCCTGCGATACCGTGAAATGATACAAGAATTATCTTTTGGTATTTGTGAGAACAATAATTTAGTAAATTGTAAATAATTTTATTATTGTGTTCCTAGAGAAATTAAATACTCCAGATTGTTTTTAACAGCGGGCAATTAAAGATCCTTCTGAAACAAGTCACCATACTTTTTGGCAGCTGGTTATGATCACACTGTCATAGCAACTTTATTTTCAGAACTGACAGAACGCAAAGGAAACAAAAAAATGCCTTCTGTCAACACGTCTCACCCCTCTTCCATCACCTTCGTGCTGCTGGGCATCCCAGGACTAGAGCACCTGCATGCCTGGATTGGGATCCCCTTCTTTTCCATGTACGTGGTGGCCGCGGTGGGGAATGTGACCATCCTGGCCGTGGTGAGGGCAGAGCGAAGCCTCCATGAGCCTATGTTCCTGTTTCTGTGCATGCTGTCCGTCACGGACCTGGTCCTCTCCACGTCTACACTGCCCCGCATGCTCTGCCTCTTCTGGCTCGGAGCCCATGACATTGCCTTTGATGCTTGCCTGGTGCAAATGTTCTTCATCCACAGCTTTACTGCCATGGAGTAGGGTTTCTTCCTGGCCATGGCCATTGACCGCTATGTGGCCATTTGTGACCCACTGCACCATAGCATCATTCTCACCCATAGCCGCATCACTATAATGGGTATCATTGTGGTGTGTCGGGGGGTAGCCTTCTTCTCTCCCCATCCCATCCTTCTCAAACAGCTGCCCTACTGTAGAACGCGAATCATTGCCCACACCTACTGTGAGTTCATGGCTGTGGTGAAGCTGGCATGTACGGACGCAGGGGCCACCAAGAGTTACAGCCTCAGTATGGCTTCTAACATTGGTTCATGTGATGCTGTTCTCATTCCTGTATCCTACGCCTTCATCCTACGCTCTGTGTTCCGCCTGCCCTCCCGAGAAGCTAGCTTTAGGGCTTTGGGTACGTGTGGCTCCCATGTCTGTGTCATTCTTGTTTTCTATTCCACAGCTGGCTTTTCCATTTTCACTCGTCGTTTTGGGAAAAATGTGCCAGCACATGTTCATATTTTTATTGCAAATATGTACCTTTTGGTTCCCCCTTTTCTCAACCCTATCATGTATGGAGTGAGGACCAAGAAAATACGGGAGCATGTTCTTAGAATATTAAGGGTCAAAGTTGCTTGATTTTAGTTAGATCAATACAAAAGATGATTCAAGAATAAATCTAAATTCAAGAGGTGATGAAAATAACTAGCTGTTCCCACTCACTTAACCTGAAGTGCATTCATCATTTGAAAATTCTGTTATTTATCAGATGACTATAAATTCCAAAAATTCTAACCTAAGAAGTTGTTTCCGATTTCTCATTTAGTAAATATTGGAGAAAAGATCATTAGTCTTCCTCTAAACATGTGTCTTTTGGAGGATAATTACAATTAAAGAGTGGAATAGCATATACCTACCAGTTTGAAACAATTTTGATCCATGTATGTGTCTGTGAATTTATAGCGTTCACGTGGTAGTAATGTTATCCGGGGATTAGGGGATTATGGGGGGTGGGTAAACTCACAACTAATGGACATGGTGAGCATTGTAGAGGGGGAGGGCATGCCTCTAATCCTCGCTTGGGTGAGACAAAGAAATAAAATGTAACCAAAATGTTTGCACCTTCATAATATTCTAAAATAAAAATAAAAAAACAACAAAAAAAGAATCATTTAAAAGGCAAAAAAAAAAAAAATACCTTTCTTGACCTGATAATTGAAGGGGCTCACATGCCTCAGATACAAAGCTATATTTCTTATATGGAAAACTAAAAATAATAGTATATTGAAGCAATAAGATAATCAATAATTGGCTGTTAGAATAGCTATATTAATAAAGCAACTGTGATCTATGTATTAATACAATTAGGAAACTACTTACTATGAAATACAATGGAAGAATATATTCAAACTAAATTAATAAATTGTTACTTAAAACTCTTGGAGAATGAGCTAAGAAGAATTGTACAGTGATGCTATAAAAATATACAAATTTGAAATACTCCTGAGTAGGGGAGAATAAAAGGATGAGAACTTGGAAAAAAAAAGTCTAGTTGGTGAAGAGCTTAGACTCTAAGGTCAGATTTCCTGGGTTTGAATCCTGGCTCTGCAACTTGACTGGCTGTGTGGTTTAGGGCAAGTTGTGTGCCTTTCTAGACCTCAGTTTCCTTATATGTAAAACAGGAATAATAATAATAAATCCTCTCCACAGTTAAAAAAAATTTAGTATTAAGAAGAAATAAACATCCTAAAAACAAAGAACTGAACATAAAATCTCTAGTTTTGGTGTTAGGGCTGCTCTGTTTTCTAGATAAATTTTGATAAAAATGGAGTGTATTTTATAAAATAAGCCAATATTTTGGAGTCTATTGACTGCTAAAATTGATGTCATGGACTCCAATTTCATATTTAGTAGTCAAAATAACCAAGTTACCAGGTTATTATGTGCATTACATCTGTTTGTTGATTAGGTGACTTGGAACCCAGTAACAAGACATGTGACATGAAATTCTTGTTATCAATAATGTTGAAATAGTCCTTCTTTTTATTGCCCAAGTTCCAAGGACTTACTTCTTCTAAGGAAAGTTAATTTTCACTAGTTTTGCAGCCCAGACATCCATTTCTCATATTTTTATTATAGTCTAAGATCTATGGCCCTTTTATGTTTTTGATCTCTAAAAATTGTTTTTGGCAGACTTGTGCTCTGAAACTTTTCACCACCCCTTGTTTATTAGCCTTAAGAGTTCACACGCATAGTCAAACAAAGACCAACATTTCTGGATTCATCAATATTCAGTTCATAATTCAAATATGGTTACAGTGTAAAGTTTTCTATTTTGGAGAACTTGACATATTTGTCATCCTTTCCTTGACTAGGAAACTCTGGATCGCAAGTAATTTGAAGGGTACATTAACGAGATGTATTTAGAAGTATTAAGTTTGAGATTCATGTAGAATATTAAATAGCTTATACTTGTAAGAGAAAAGTCTCAGCTAAGGTGAATACTCAGGTGTCTACAACCTGCAAGTAAAAATGGGGTGTATTATGAGTGAATTCACTAAAAGTGCAATTACATAATAAAAAAAAGAATACAGAGAATCTGAGAAATGTTGAAATGTGTGTTGCCATGCCCCATCCATCTTATTGAAGTGTCTCAGTTTTAAATATTTTGTGTCAAGGATTGAGACTATGGTGACTCTAAGACATTGTTTGGAAGTTCAGAATGTTATGTTCCTGGTCAATATTTTTGCCTAAACAGCCTTCTCAATTCTAACATAGGTTTCCTTTCCCACTGCATCTGCTCGTTTAATTGCAGATCGTGGTCCTTCAAATATATGAATTTTCATTACAAAGAAAAAAGTCATTCTTCCTGAAAAAAGAATAAAAGCAGAATGCACCAGAAGCATGAAAACATATTTATGGTTTTTATTTCTTTGTTTGTTTGTTTGTTTTGTTTTGTTTTATCAGAAAAACCTTGGCCAGATTAGAGATGATATTTCACCATTTGACACCTCTTCCATTTAAAGGTTGATTAAAGATTATTTAAAGGTTTTATTTAAAGATTGACTAAAATCTAAATGAGTGATTATAGTAATGGTAAATCAGTTTCAACTTCCAAAGCACAGTTACATATTTTTATAGAGCAGTTTTTTTGAAACCACAAAAAGCTCTGCCTATGTTTCAGTTAACTATACATCTGCATGACATTTGTCAAGACATTCTGTTTGCTCTTCTTGTCCCATTATAATAGTGCCCCCTTTCAACATTTTTGCATAAAATTTAAATGTGTTACCACTATCAGAAGAACATCAATGACTCAAGTTACGCTTTTAACAATTTTAGACCATTGCATTTTTATATGTATATTTGTAAGTTTGTATGTATGTATTCATTTTTTTGATATGTAATACAGTTGGTAAGTTTGGGCAAATGTATGCCATGTGTAGTCCATGGCCAAATTACCATATAGGACATTCCCCATTACCCCCAGAAAGTCTTCTCCATTTCCTTTCTTGAAAGTGCACTGGTAAGTCAATGTATATTTCATGCAATAAGAGTTGCTGTTTTATTTCATTACCTTATTCCCAATTTTTGCTTATTAATTTACAGTTTTGATTTAAAGTAATATAGTGTTTTATTTATACCTATTTCATCTCATTGCTCTAGTACTCTGTAAAATGCTAGATGCCTGTTTTACTAACCCTAAATTAGTTAATCTTTCTTCCTCCTCTCTTTCTGCTTCACTTTCTCACCCCCATTCCCTCCACTTTTACTTCTTATTCTCTTTTTTAATAATCGTATTTCCATTCTCCCCCTCTCAGTCTTTAGTTTTATATTTTCACTGATGAACAATATTCCTTAATTAGAAGACTCACATTTTGTTTCCTTTAATTAAACATGTCTCTTTCTGATAGATGTCTAAACTAAACACATATTCTTATATTTTGTAGAATTTAGAGTCCATGATATTTTTCTGGGTAGTCTTAATATAATAGCTTATTGGTTAAGGGTTTAGGCTTTGGAGTTAGACTGCCTGAGTTCAGGTCCAATATCCTTCCCTGGATAGCTATATTTAATTTTAATTCATCTTTGCCTGAGTTTCCTGATATATCAAAACAAGTGATAATACAATCTGCCTCATGAGGGTGTGTGAGTATTAAATGAGATACATAAATTGCAATGGCACAAAGGAAACACTCCATAAATGTAATTTTATTTTTTCCCAACGATTATAATTTTCTATGTTCTCCATCTTTCACTTGTCTAAAGTGTTTAAATAGGATATGCCTATTATATCCTATTTACTGTCTTCACAATTGTGTTATATTTGTATTTTTTGATGTTTATATAATGAATATATTTGATTCCATTCTCTTAGTCACATATTTGCTAAATCTGACAACATTTCAAAAATTTTTTTTCTTTTCCTATGGAGTATTTTGCTTCCTATCATGCACTCATGATATCATTGAAGCTTTTGGGAAAATAAAACAACTTTATGGAAGTTCAACAGAACAGTGATAAGAACGATTTTCATCTTTTTTGCTGACATGGTCATTCATTATTTTATTTAAATGCCTTTTAATTTGGATTAGATTGATTTGGACTAATTTTCATAACTCTCGCTTATTCTTTATTATTGAGTAATTCTCTTCTATCTTTCCCTTAGAAGGAATTTGCATGAAGATACCATAGAATTCTTTGATACATTTGAATTCTTTGATACCAGATGTACCTGGTAAACATTGAAACAATCACTGATCTTAGGTGAGCTCAGGGATCCTGTGGATTTCTCTGATTGTTTAGGATGTTCAATTTCCTTGTTTTGTTATGTGAACTGAGTAAGCAGATGGGATCAGATTAGAATGCTACGGGCTAAATTATAAAGACAACAGGCTATATTATGTTTCACTCCACTTATATACTGTCACCTATGCTTTTCTTTCTTCCCCAAATACCGTTTACTGCTATACATCATCTCCATGCCTTTCCCATTCCTATTTATCTTTTGTGGTACAGATCAGTGTCAACCAAAGGAATCCTTCCTGGATGTTTCTCTTTGTTAATATATATTTATATGTTAATAATAAAGAAAAAATATATGTATAAAATCATTGCTTATGTTTTCAGCATTGGATGGAAAATAACTAAAGGACATTTCATTGATGGTTTTTATTTTTTTTAATTGTGGTAAGACATATATAAAAATAAAATCTATCACTATAACTATCTTAAGCGTACAGTTCAGTGGTATTAAGTACATTCACATTGCAACCATCACCACCATTCATCTCCAGTACCTTTTTGTCTTCCCCAATTGAAACTCCATATTCATTAAACATTAAATCTCCATTCTTCTCTCTCGTCATTCCCTGACAACTACCATTCTACTTACTATTTCTATGAATTTGACAACTCTATATACCTTATATAAGTGGAACCATTCAATATTTGGCCTTTAGTGATTAGATCACTTCTCTTAACATATTGTCTTCAAGGTTCATCAACGTTGCAGCATGTGTCAGAATTTCCATTGTTTTAATGTTGATTATTCCTTTGTATGTACGTGCGACATTTTGTTTATCCATTAATCTGTTGACGGACATTTGGGTTGTTTCCACTTTGATTATTGTGAACAATGATGTTAGGAATATGGGTATCCTAATGTCCATTCAAGTGCCTGGTTTTGCTTCATTTGGGTATATGCCCAGAAACAAAATTGCTGGACCACATGGTAATTCCATGTTTAATTGAGGAATTGCCACGCCCTTTATCCACAGCAGCTTTCTCACTTTACATTCTCTCAAGTAATGCTCAACAATTCCAATTTTTTCAAATATACCAGCACTTGTTATTTTCTTACTTTTTTCTGTAATAATCATCCTAATGGGTATGGCGTGGTATCTCATTTTTAGTTTTCAGTGTACATGTATTTTGCCTTCCTGCTTAAGTTTGTTTCCATTTTATTCTTTTTGATGCTATTGTAAATAGAATTCTTATCTTACTTTAATTTTTCAGATTGGTCATGGTTAGTACACAAAAATACAACTGATTTGTTATCTATCAGGCTGTTTTGGTTTGTGTGTTTGTTTTCTTTCCTTTTTTCGTGTTTACATGTGAAATCTTTGTGATTTTTTACTTATAAGATCATGTCATTGTGAACAGAGATAATTTTACTTCTTCCTTTCCAACTTGAATGTCTTTTATTTCTTTTTCTTGCCTAATAGCTCTGGCTAGGACTTTCAGTAACATGTTTAGTATAAGTGGTAAAACCAGACATTTTACCTTTTTTCTGATCTTAGGGAAAAAGCTTTCAATATTTTACCAGGGAGTATGACGTTAGCTGTGGGTGTTTCATATATGGCTTTTATTATCTTGAGGCTGATGGCAGCTTTTTATTGTTCCTTTGTAATCATTAAGATAACTATGAGGACAATACTATGTCCTTCTTTTTACTAAAATCCCCAATTACTAAAATCTCTAGCCCTGAAATTATTATGAAAGGAATCTGAACCAATCACCAAAATCTCTAGCTCTATAATTATTATTATATGAAAGCAATCTATATTATTCAGAGTCTGACCAGATAACAGAAAGCACTTGAATATATTGCACAGGGCATCCTTAATGCAAGCAACTATTTACACAAATTATAGAATTGCTGAAGATTCAAATATTTGACAATGAAGACTTCCAGAAATTAGAAACAACTGGAATCCGCACCGACTCTAGGCCAGTGAAACAGAGAGAGCAGCATTATAATCATACTCAGTGGAAATTAAGAACATGGCAGTCCCCTCTGTCAGGATCTGGTTCTATGGAATAAATGCAGCTGAAAAAGTGAAAAGTAGGAAGAAATGGCATTTCCTTCATATTCTCTAATATTTTTCTGCCAGTGTCCCCATTTAACAAACCCAGCAGAAAGAAAGATGATCTGTTATCCTGGGAGGCATATCCTGAAAAGTCCACCCTTCCTGAAATACAGGGCAGAAAAGGAGAATGAGAAGGAACATACCTGTAGGAAAACAAATCTAATCTTTATGTAACATCCCAATCAAAACACAATTAATGATATCCCTATACATAGGGATAGTGCATACACTTTACTTAATCAAGGAAGTGAATGAAGTTCAGGGGGATTTAGAAATAGGAAAATGGCTAAGAAGTTTTCTGAAGGTTTAGAGCTTTAATTGTTTTGGGATTTTTTTTTTTTTGTTTATTTGTTTGTTTTGGAACTAAGTCTAGTTCAAGTAAGCTGCTTAAGAATATCTGGAGGTATATGAAGACGTTAATATGATCACCTGGAATTATTAATAGACTTGTCCCTCCATGATGCTATCCGCTCCTTCCATCTCTCATTACATATAGTTTAAAGAAGCTTTTAGTTTACAACATCCGCTTGTGCTTAAGCCCAAGAAGTACAATAAATCAAGTATCTTAAGAGGCCTGGAGTCAAGGACTTTCTCCTATTGGTTTCTAAGCTGAGAGCTCAGGTGGTAAAGATACCCCAAGACTGAGTCCCTTCAAGAGACTAAATTGTACCTGGAGAGACTGGGTAAAGTTGGTGAAACTTCTCACAATTATACAGCATTCTCATGAGAGAATACATATATATATAAAATGTTCCTTGCAGGGATCTGGTTCCCCAGGATAAGAAGTATTAGGGCAGCTGTTACAACCAGAATTCATCTGAGTCTTTGGCTGGGAAGTGATAACATCTAGTTACGGAGGTAAGATAACCAGGTTATAAGCAATACAGGGAAGGATTGATTCAGTGCTTCCATGAGAAGAGAATATTGGCGCTTAGGATGGAAGTTATTGGTCCAGTAATAAGTAGGGAATAATCAGACCTTGCGGTTGTCTGAAAGGTGATTCAACCTCTTCACTATAAAAAGTAATATAGAAAAAGAAGACTAACTCAGTATCCAAGCTGAGATTTACCCATTGTTCAGAACTTTTAATAACCTAGTCATAAGATTTAGTAATAAAATGTATTGGTCAAAACCCTAATTTTCTTATTATGCATAGTTTTATTCAGATTAAAGGACATTATATGGGCTCATCATATGCTGATTGCTGATATTTGAACCAAAATAATGATTTATTTTTATTGTATATATTTAAGGTGTACAACATGATGTATTGATATGCTTACCTTGATATATATATATATATACACACACACACATACATACATACATGCACACACAGTGAAATAACTATTATAGTCAAGCAAATTAACATATCCATTATCTCATATAGTTAACTTTCAGTTTTGTTTGTTTTTTAAGATTACCTAAAAATCTAATCTCTTGGTCAAATAAGAGTTTACAGTACAATACTATTAACTCAAAATATTGATTTACTAATTTAAAATTTAGTATTTTTCCAAAATAATTGTTCACATTTTTCAAAGCACCCTTTCAGATAACCTTGTATCTGTGAGCCAAGAGGTTTTTCTTTTCCATAATTTTTTTTTATTTCAGCATATTATGGGGGTACAGATGTTTAGGTTACGTATGTTGCCTTTGCCCCCCACTCCCCTCCCAAGTCCGAGCTTCAAGCGTGTCCATCCCCCAGATGGTGTGCATCGCACTCTTTGTGTATGCATATACCCGTCCCTTCCTCCCCCCTCCCCCCCTGCCCGACATCCAATAAATGTTATTATTATATGTGCACTTATGTGTTAATCAGTTAATACCAATTTGATAGTGAGTACATGTGGTGCTTGTTTTTCCATTCTTGGGATACTTCACTTAGTAGAATGTGTTCCACCTCTATCCAGGAGTATACAAGAGGTGCTATATCACCGTTGTTTCTTAAAGCTAATATGCTTTTTTATTCTCTTTTTTTCCTTTAGTTGAATTGATTACATATTTTGTGTTCTTTTCCCCCCTTTTGATTAAATTCCTTTGTTTTTTTTTTTCTCTAAGATTTGGGATTTAAAATTCAAAATATATTCTTAATTTTTGATATATTTATTTAAACTTAATTTTTTCTGTTAATATGTATATGATTAGTAGTATCCTCCCTTGAAGCAAGACTAGAATTTTAGCACCTTTTTCTTTTCCCCACTGCCCTCTCAGCTTCATGTTCTATGTAGTTCTAGAGATTTTAATTTTAGATCATTGTTATTAGTTTAAAAATGCTCAGTCAACACGTAGACTAATTGGTTACTTTTATCTCTTTCCACATTGCTTCTTGTATCTCACTTCTTTCAGATTTTTTTTTTCCACCCAGCTAAGTATATATTACTTGGTTCAAAATAAATTCTCTTGAGAATTGAGAGGATATCCCTCCTTTGTGTCCTTGCATCCAGCACAACCAGAAGAATTATGACAATAATTTGATTCTCATTGCTTTGAAGGGATTTATTTCTTCACATTGATGTTATGAAATTTCACTATGATGTGCCTGGATTTAGGTCTTTTTAAATTTAC
>CAUYSK010122877.1:0-29219 GCA_963575035.1 Avahi laniger | reverse complement strand
CCCCCTACCAGTCACCCCTCCACTAGCCAACTCCCACTGGCCCATAGCCCCTGACTACGTCCCTTCACAGCAGGAAGTAGTCAGAGCGGCACCCATCATAACCAAAAGGCCGGGATGTAAGGCTGGTGGTGGGCACCCTTTTCCTCTCTAAAGAAAAAGAAGCCCACAAGACCCGCCGAAAATAACTGCTAGGCCCAGCTAAGTTAAAGAATAACCACACCTGAATGTTCACCCAGATAAGAGTTTTGGTCCCTGGGGTCCATACATGCCACCGCCCCCTCCTGGAATCCACACATACCAGCAGCCCTTCTGACTTCTCAATAACCCCCCCCTAAAACTCCAACAAAGAACTCCCAACTTTTTGCACCAAAAACTCTTCGCGCCAACCCCCCATCCCCAACTCTAAAACATATAGAAGCCCCCGCGCAAAACTCTCGAGCGGCGCGACTTCTCTGGCCCCCCTCTGGGGACCGGGAACCTCGCCCGAGAGCGCTCAATAAAGCCACGTTGTTTGGCCATACTCTGTGTCCGCAGGTCTCTCCGTCACCCGAAAACCTTACAGCTCCTGCGTCCACTAACGTCCATTCCCCCTCCCCAGGTATTTCCGGACAGTTTTCTCTAAGGTTTACCAAAGATTCGTCTAGTCTCAAAATTCCCTGTTAAATAGGCCTAATGCCAATTACAAACTGACTGAAGATCCCTTCTCTTGCTTTTACTCAACCTTGGTGGGCCTAATCCTCAGTGTTTCTCAGTTCACACCTGTTGCAAAATGCAAAAAAACTTTCCTTCAAGCCATTAATCAGACCCAGCATGCTCAGGGATTAGAGTGGGTGTCTCATTCTTCTTGTTTTGGGCCCCTCTGCATAAAACTTACACAAAAATCAAAAGATTATATTTGAGAATGTTAATATATTAGAATTTAAAATTTTAATTAAAATGAATTGCCCTTATTCATTAAACTAGTAAAGATGGGGAAAAAAGAGATGAAATTAGGTTTTGGGAAACGAGTTTTCTACTAGACTGCTGTCAGAAACATAAATTGCTGTATTTCTGGAGGAAGATTTGACAATATGCATCAAAAGTCTTAAAAATGTTAGTATTTATGACCTACCAATTATATTTCTAAAAATAAGACCTAATAAAGATATATGCAAAGATATTCATAGCAGCCTTGTTTATCAGGAAAGACAGAAATGTCTTCATTGCTAAGCAAGAGGATAGTTCAGTCACTTACGGCACAGTCGTACAATAAAATGCTACATGACCATTAAACAGTAATGTAGATTTAGAGTCTTCCTTGGTGTCTGTGGGGCATTGGTCAGGACACCCTGCAGATACTGAAAATCCATGGATATGAAGTGGTGTAGTAATTGCACACAGCCTCCAGTATACTTTGAACCATCTCTAGCTTACTTATAACACCTAATAGAGTGTAAATGCTGTTTAAATAGTAATAGTTGTTTCACTGTGTTGTTCGGGGAATAATGACAACATGTTTAGGACATACAGGTTTTTTCCCGAATATTTTCAATCCTTGATTGATTGAATCCACAGATGCGGAACCCATGGATATGAAGGACCAACTGTACATACACTAATATAGAAATAATTTTCTTATATACTTTTGAGAAAAAAGTAAACTACAAAACAGTGTAAAATTATAATAAAATATTACCAGTGACTATCTCTGGTTAATAAAATCATTGTTGAAATATTTTCATATTTTCTTTTCACATGGACTTTTTATTTTATCGCCGTAGACTTGTTATGTCTTTGAAGACTAAGTTTGAAAACTTTCACGTTGATTCCCTTTTTTAAGACATCGAGACTGTTAATGTACCTATTCCTTAATAATACTGAGACAAATTATTGGAAAGGTAGAGAAACTTCTTCAGAAACAAAAAAGCCAACAAAGGCATGAATAATTGAAATCTAGAGGTAGTTTAAAATTTATTTTTGTATCTTCCCTTTTTAACTAAATATGCAAATAAGATGTATAGTTACTGAGTTCAGTCTCAGCGATTTCTTGTGTTCCCTGAAAATGTCAGGGAAATATGAAATAATCAAAACTGGGGTATTGTGGTGAGTGAACTAGAGTAAGAAGAACCATATATATCCCCAAATAACCAGCCAATTATGCATACATAGCTGGACTGATTTGGTCAAGGTTGCTTACAAATCCTTGATAATTAATATCCATATTATTCAAAAGAAATTGAGGGGACCCTGGAATTCCTCTGGTGCTGAATTACTGGAACACATTGCTCAGCAGTGAGGTGTAGACACCCACAGTGTTTCTTGCATAGTGTTGTCCACATGGCATTTTACCTCATAATTACTGTATCTCCTGAGACTGTAAACTGTTAAGAGAAAGGTACTTCCTTTTCCCTCCCCATGCCTGGGGTGGCTGCACCGGCCGGGCACCGCCCCTGTTGAGTGAATGACTCAGGGAAGAGCCAACGCTTTGTCACTTTGTCCCTGTTGCTCTTTCATCCACACGGCACTCCTCAGACCTTCAGTGTCTGCAGCTCCCTGCAGCCAGGTCTGGGCAGGGTTCTCTGCCCCGCACACCACAGGGGACCTTGGGCATCTTTCCCTCATCTTCTGACTCCCTAGCCTCAGCCTCAGCCTCAGCCTTAGTGTCCTCCTCCAAAAGGAGCAATTTTATCTGTCATGGGGACCGCTGTGAGATAAACAGCCATGTGAGCACCTCAAGGGCAGAAATGGACTGTCTGGGACCTCACAGCCCTCGCCTTGGTAAATGTCATTTCTTTTTCTCCTCTTCCCTCTGGCTATGAGGTTCAACCAGAATGCTAGATAAGCTTATTTGTAACAGAGAAGAGAAAACACGTTGTTTTACCAGTGTTTTAATTCAATTCCATGCATTTCCGAGTCCCAGAACGTCTCAGACGGGAGAATTGGGCTGAGAGTCTTCCCTCAGCAATTCTCCAAGCTGCCGCTTGGCGCCTGGGTAGTTATTAACACCAATCCAATAACAGGAAGAAAATCTGTTTGTAGATATTTTTCTGGCAGTGCTTGTGATGGTTTTAGTCCACTTTGCATCATTTAAAAACAATTCATCCTCTTATGTTATCAAGCTGCTAATTTTTATAGTTAAAAACTTTCAATTTTATAATGAAAAAGATTTGGTAACATTTTCCTCCTACCTTTATTCGTTCTCCCAAATGAATCTAAATTTTTCTTTAATAATAAATAATTATATATTTACCCATAGATTTTGCATATGCTTCTGTTTCCTTAGATATTAAGTCTTTCCCTCAGTACATTTGGAAGTATTCTTTTTAGTTAAGCAGCATCAAAATTAATATCGATTTTTTCTGATTTGAACATTGATATATGCACTTTTCTGTGTTTGAAATTTTTATTTATTTTGTATAAGATGAATACCATATATAAAATTGTACATTAGCAATAAATTGTAAAGGAGTAAAATAAGTAATTTTAAAATCAGAGATGGCATCAGACTGGTTCACCCTCTTTTCAAGACATAATCTTCCCAACATTGTTCTTCCAGCTTTAAACCATAACTCCTTCCCGGTCAGCTCAACTGTGAGGAGAGTGTGTGAGCTCCTACAGCAACTATTTGCACCGCTGGCCACTGTGAGGAGAGCGCTCCCCTCGGCTTCTCTCCTCCCCACGCTGTTATGGCGTCACCCTCGCCCACCACCTAGTTATAGTTACCAATCACCTGCGTGTTTCATGCAGAATCCAAGGGCACTAAATACCACCTTTTGTCAATGGCTCTCATATTTATGCCTCCAATCCTGATGTAACCCTGAACTTCAGCATCAAATTCAACTACATAGCTGGTATCTCCAACTAATGGACCTTCCAAACTCAACAAATCCCAAACACGTAAGCCCCTCCACATAATGTCCTCCCAGGCTTTCCACATAAATTCTAACCCCAAAAACTAATGAATACCATAAACTCCTCCCTGTCTTCATTCCACACATCCAGTCTAAATACATCTCAAGTTAACCCACTTTGCTTTGCTGGTCTACTAAGAAGATTCTCTTTTTGACCCCTACATTCCAGTCTATTCCCAGTTACCAAAATGATCTTTATAGAACATAAATCAGATCATTTCACCCAAAATCACTACTTAAATCTCTTTAAAATCTTCCCCTTACAGTTTGAAAAAAAAATTCTAAGTTGTACAATGTTGTTTTCTCATGGGATGACTAATATCTCTGTGTCCTAGCAGACACAGGAGCCAGGCATGTAGAGGTCACAGCACAATCTTTACTTCTGATGACACTGGACAATGCAACTCTGAGTGTGGGCAGAGGGCGCAGCTGGCATTGAGGCCTAGGCTGTGAAGTGGCACTTCTGGATGGACAATTGTGGGCTCCAGCTCAGGAGAAGGCACAGTTCATGCCATGGCAGGGTGCAGACCTGACACATGCCCTCTGCAGGCAGCTGGATCCCTCCAGCAAAGAGAGAGCCCAGCCAGCATATGTTTCTCTACCTCCCAGTCTCACCATTTGGTGACTCATTGGTAGGTCTTGCATGGAAAGAAGCCAGTGGACAGCTCCCTCGATGGGGACACAGAACTGGTCCTTGCCTGGTCCCTGAGAAGTGAGCTCTGTGAGCCTGGAGTATACTGCCTTATAAGAATGTTTTTGTATGTCTGAGGTTTATACTGACAATATGACTTAAAGTGAAGGCCTATTTTGCTGAGAGGAAGGAGGGTTCTGAGTAGCTTCCCAAGAAAGGCACTGGACACCAAGGTTCAGGTGAGCTTCCCCAGTTGCTATACATCACTGCTGGGAGAATTAAGTATATTTTTCTGGAATAGGACACCTGGAACTTTGTACCTGGTTTCTCCTGGACATCATGCCATGTGGCATTTCCCTTTGCTAATTTTAATCTGTCCCTTTCACTGCAATAAACCATAACTATATGAATAAAGCTTCCAACTCCTGTGGTGTTTCTGGTCAATCATTGAGCATGAGGTGGTCTTGGGAACCTCAACACACAGGCTGTGAAAGTTATTCAACTCCAAACAAAAACAATTTCTTGTGGGAAAGGAATGTGGCTCTGAGGGCCATGGAGAAACACACAAGAGGGCAGAACTGGGACTTAATCAAGGAAATAGAAATTTACGCCTGTCAGGATTTCAAAATTGCTATGGAGCAGTGACTGCTGTGGGCCTCTTGTTTCCACTCTTTTTGAACAGAGTGTCTGGTTTTCCTGTCACTGCCTCACTCACATGTGTTACGTGTACAAAAGATAGATAACTTCAATTTTGATTTCACAAGTATTTGGATTGAGAGAGACCACTTCCAAGGAGCATTATCAGCACCTGAACCTAATTTAGATAAGAAAATCCTGGGCATCAATCCTGAGCCCTATGACACAATAGAATGTTACCTTTGGAAGGCATCATTCAGGGTAAAAGTTTACTGTATACGGTAGAAATGTGAATCATCAGGGCTCAGGACTGGAATCGTCTGTTAAATTGGTACTTTCATTTAACCACACTTCTTAGTATTCATGACTACCCTAGAATTCCAGGCTGAGCCTATGACTTAACTTAATTAAAAGAACATGGCAGGAAAGATGGTGGTGGTTCTGTGATTGTCCTTGAGAAGTTCTGGACATTCCCACTTTCAAACTCTTGGGAGCCTTGAACGTCCATGTAAGGAGTCTGGCCGGCCTGCTGGAAAGATCATGTAAATGGGTCACATGGAGAAAGACAGACAGAGACAGAGACAGTCCCAACCAGCCCTCAGTTGTTAAAGCCATCTTAGCTAAAGAGCCTGAAATGAGTAAGGTGGACATCGTGGACATTCCCATCCCAGGAGACATCACAGGGAGTAGGATGAACCATCCTGCTGAGCCATGTCTGAATTCCTAACCACAGAATTGTGAGTATGGAAAATGATTGTGGTTTTAAGCCACAATGTTCTGGGGTAGCTTTTTTTACAGCAACAGATAATCTTTGGCAAACTCTCTTCTAAGATTCCACTCACTTTCATTTTACCAACCAGTTCTTCTTGTTCAGAGTTAGGGTCCAATGTTCTTCATTCATTTGATTAGTAGAAAGAGTGTGAGATATTGAGTTTGAGGAGTTGGACTGAGTCAGACTCCAGTTCTACCACACTGGTTCTGTGACCCTACCCCTTAAATTTCTGTTTTCTTGCATAAGAAATGGGAACAATATCACCTCACAGGCTTGTGATGAGGATAAAGTGAAATCATAATAGTGAGATGTCTTTGAAACAACTAAGCTTGTTCTTCAGTTCTTCTTCCCCTGAGAAATCTAATTTCTAGGTAGAGAGACTTCTTCCCCTCGTGCGCCCACTGCAGGACTGTGGACTTGGTGGTGTGGAGTGAGTTCAGCAGGTGTCTGTCAGTTCCTGTGAGATCTCAGTTGTCCTTGAGAAGCCACAATCATCCTAAGGATCCATTTTATATATACATACATATATATGTGTGTGTGTGTGTATACATATGTATACACACACACACACACACACATATATTTTAAAGTGACTATTTTGACTACCATTGAGATTATAGACCCTTTAAGCAGCTGCTTTTCCACTTAGCATGAGCACAAACTTTAAAATTAGACAATCGAAATGGAAATCCCGACTTTGTTGGTTACTTTATGTATGATTTTTAGATGTTAGTTAACTCTCTGTAGCTTGCTTACTTTTTCTGTAAAATGGAAATAATATACACATCACTTTTGGTATTATATTTTTTGATGACTGGATATATTAATAATATCATGATATTTAACAAGTTCCTGCTGAATTCTTCTTCACCTTTGGCCACAACACATGAAAACAAAATATGTCTAATAAAAATAATTGTACTTAATTACTGGCACTAAAATTTATATTTAAAGCTGCATCACAGAGACTTTATTTTTAAGAAATTTATATAATTCTACAAAGAATGCATGTATTTTCTATTTCATGAATAGAAAGACTTTCTTGTGGTGGTCGTTTTCAAGTTGTTAGAATAAATTCTTATTGCGTGACATAACCAATAGATGGCAGAACTTCAGAGAAAACTGACATTCTGCCTCCCCACTGCAAAATACCATCTGCATAACCCAAAATATAATTAACAAAGATACAATAAGCCCAATTCAGAGTTTTAAATTCAAGCTTTGCTAATTTGTATTTTCAATATCATCTGCCTTCTTTCAATCTAATAATAATTCACAACTTTTGTATAATTTTAATATAAAAACATTTCATCAAAAAAATGTGATGTGATATAGTGCTAAGGGGAAAAAAGCTATTAAAAACGCTACAAAGATACATAATTCCTTTTAGAATAGATGTTGCTTAAGTTAGGGACAAGATAAGGTCCTTGGTGTATAATCTGGAAGGAAATGGAAAAACAAAGAAATCTGATGTTTGCAGCTTAATAAAAATGATAGAAAGACCAGGAGAGAGAAATTGAGAATTACAGGGACCAAGAGAAAAGGTTAGGAGGTGGGAGGACTCCGTGGGAGAGAGCTATCAGAGCAACTTGCCTACCTCTGTTCTTACAGCCACTTTTGAACTCTCCCACATAGTATGTAGTCTCCTGAGCATCTTGTCCTTTTGAATATCATACAGCTTTTCCCTCGGGTACTATAATCTCAGGTGCTTTAATGTGCCATAAACCTGGGGTGTCATTCTGATGCCTATTTGCATACTTTTGCAAATGCTCTACTCCTTTTGCAGGATTTGCCCTCAAATTTAAATCTACAAACAGCAGCTTGAGTAGGATTTTGTAAATTAAAATAATTTCCAGGCACACTGGGACATTCACAGCCTATGCTCTGCTGGCACTCTTGGCAGGAGCTCAACAGTAATTGTACACTACATTAACATTAAATAAGCCCTTTGAAAATTTTTCTGAAGGTGGTGATGCAATTTCAGTAACTTTTCTCCCCCTAGGCATTTATAAATACCGAATTGGTTTAGTAAAGAGGAGCTATTAGGAGACTTCATCATAAACTTCATCTCTTAAAATAATCCTTCAATATACTATGTGGAAATCCCCCAAACTGTGATGTTGAAACAGATGGCACAATTGTGCTATTTAACATATATGCCATCCTTGGACTGTTAATTCCAATTATAAAATTTAAGTCATGCAGGGGTGGGTTGTGTTAATGGTGCTGGTCACAGTGTGTTTTCATAAGGTCACACATCTCTTGATGCCATGTTACAAAGTGGGAGAGAGGGATCTTACGACACGTGTACTCAGCCCACTGTAACAAAAACAGAAGCTTAGTTTTCAGACATGCTGGGTTTGTCTCAACGTAGAATTAAAGCCTTCTAGGATAGATCTCAGGAAGTAGGCTGACAAAATTCCAAATTTGCACTGTCTTTTATTTGAGAGGTTCCTCCAATACAAGATGGCAGATTGAAGTTATGAAATAATGGTAGAAATAAAGCCAGAAGACAACATCGTGTTTCGAGAAACAACATAAACATTACCAAAGCTTGAAAGTAGTTAAAACTGTGAAGGCTCCCTCATACAAAGAAAGGGGAATAACTTCATGCTATTTGTTACCTTTGAAAAGACAATATTAGATCAAGAAAGATGAGACACTGAGGGGCTGGGCGCGGTGGCTCACGCCTGTAATTCTAGCTCTCTGGGAGGCTGAGGCGGGCGGATTGTTTGAACTCAGGAGTTCGAAACCAGCCTGAGCAAGAGTGAGACCCCGTCTCTACTAAAAATTAGAAAGAAATTAATTGGATAACTAAAAGTATATAGAAAAATTAGCCGGGCATGGTGGCACATGCCTGTAGTCCCAGCTACTCGGGAGGCTGAGGCAGGAGGATCACTTGAGCCCAGGAGTTTGAGGTTGCTGTGAGCTAGGCTGATGCCATGGCACTCTCGCCTGGGCAACACAGTGAGACTCTGTCTCAAAAAAAAAAAAAAAAAAAGAAAGATGAGACACTAAGGATTTGCGGTAGCTCACACTTTTGCCTCTCAATTCACAGAAGTATAGTGCATGTGAGGGAGAAAGTGAGTTAGCAAATTCTGCGAAATCTTAATAATACCACCAAATTTGCAGAAAAATGAGCTCATGGGTTTTGCTCTTTTGAGGGTTAGTTCAAAAAGACAGGAAAACCATCTGAAAGTATTATTACAATGCCTCTCATCACTTTAGTAGCCCACTGGAGGTAGAGGGAAAAAAATGCCTTGATTTGTCTTATTCTGTTTTGTTTTTTAGTGGTAGTAGTATAACAGAGTAGTCTCTCTTCCTCCCATAGATATGGAAGGGTAAAATTGAGAGTGGGGAATATGTAACAGGGAATGGCGTGAAAAAAAAAAACCTGCAAAAATATTTTCTGTCTCTTTAAATCTTGCCCCATTCTGTTTTGGAACTGCAGCCTGGCCTGCCTCCCTGAGGCAGGTTAAGTCCTTTGTTAAAAGAGATAACTCAGCCATCCCCAGGTGGTCCAGCCAGGCTTTGTCTTTGGCAGAGATGGCAAGATTAGCATAGTTAACCACAGTAGCCCAGAATTGAGGGCTTCTCTCTTTAAAAGTTCTGTATTTCTGCTAATGTTCAGGAAATTTGGATTATGAGACGAGAAGGTCTACCATTTTCCTCCTTTGCTGGCAAAGTGATACAACTTCTCTTTCCTCCTCCTAAAACTATTTTTTCTTGTTCTTCTGAAGTGTCCTGGAGGACAAGTGGCCAAGCTGTTGGTAACAACAGGAGAATATAAGAAGGTGTTGGCCCAGAAGTCTTAGAAAAAATCAGCTAATGCAAAAAGGTAAATTTTTCACAATTACTGTATTAGTTTGCTAGGGCTACCATAGCAAAATAACACAGACTGAGTGGCTTAAAGAACAGAAATTTATTTCCTGACATTCCTGGAGTCCAGAAGTCAAAGATAAAGGCATCAGCAGGTCTGGTTTCCCTAGAGGTCTCTCTCGTTGGCTTGCAGATGGCCGTCTCCTTCCTGTGTCCTCATATGGCCTTTTCCCTACGCACACACGTCCCTGGTGTCTCTGTCTCTTCGTATAGGGACACCAGTCATGTTGAGTTAGGACACATCCTAATGATCTCATTTTAACTTAATTACTTCTTTAAAGACCCCCTCTCCAAATGCAATCACATTCTAAAGTAAGGGGGGGACCAGGGCTTCAACATATGAATTTGGTGGGGGTAGGACACAGTTCAGTCCATAACAGTTGTGGAAATGAATGATAATCTATCAATACATAGATATTCAGTGAAGATTAAAGACTTAAAATGAAGTGAATAAAAATCCCACTTTTGGCATGAAAACATGAGGATCTCCATGGACCCACTCCACAATGGAATTCGTGAAATTATAAAAAGACAACCATTTAAAGTCTCTGGAAATGATACTAAAGGTAAGCAGCAAATGAACAAGTATTTATTCAAGAAAACCTACTAAAACTCAATGAGAACAACAAGAGTCTGTAGCATTTGAACCATAACCAACTTCCTCCCCTTCCCTCTCCTTCCACTGTGATGGAAACTCCACTACAGGTGAGTGCAGCCAAGAACATAGGGCTCCCTCTCCCTCCAGCAACCAGTTGGAGGGTGAAGTTATCCTCCTGGGAGGGGCGAGATGTCAGCATTTCTCATCCTGCGCCCTGCAACACATGGCAGAGGCTAAGTTCTGGAAGCACGTACCTGAGAGATAAGTGCTGTCTTCTCCTATCCAGCCCCAACTTGTGGGATGGAGGTTCGACACTGGGTAAGCACACTGAGACCACTGGGCCCCAGATCACCCTCAGCCCATCTTGGATCACAAGGCAGAGGTTCCACACCTGGAGAGTGAACTGAGAAAACCAGAGGTGACTACCACCCTTGCAAGTCCCCAGCTGCGACAGGGGGATTTCACCCAGGGAGAATGTGCTGCAACCCTCACACCAGCTCCAGAGCTGTGGCTCAGAGATTTTGCACAGGGCGAGAGGCTAGCCTAAGCTCTTCCCAAAGGGACTGACATTATTTACAGCAGAGTGCAGTGGGGTTCAAGTGTAAGGGTGCTCTCAAAAATGGTAGAAGTTGTAGTGAAAAGAAATGGGAAACTGGTAAATTTGTTGGCAATATATGCTAAACTGGAGGCTATCTAGTTTGCTGGAGATAATCAGGGAAAGAGACAGCTAAGAAGAAGTTCCCTGGGGTCAGAACAAATACTGATCTTCAGAACTTCAAAGGAGCAGAATTTGATTGGGTTTGGTCTTTGGAGCAATTTATGTCCAAGGGCTTTGCTGAAAATAATAAGGCAATGGGCCAGCAGTGAGTGAAGCATAACAGCTTGATGTGGTCAGGGAAAAAGACAGTCAAAGAGAGCCCTGCCCAAATCACTGTCGTCCCAGGATGGCTGTGGGCATGTGCAAGGCTGCATCCCTGAGGAGCAACATCATAGCTTCATGCTTTGTAGGAACGATTATTTGATTTCACTCAAATAATCCAGCCAGTCACTAAACAAATAAAGAAGTAAACCACAATAACAAGCCCCAGAGGAGGGAGGGGGCAGTAGCCAGGGTTGCTACAATGTATTATCTAAAATATCTAATTTCCAGCAAAAAATTAACAAGACATGGAAAGAAACCAAAAATCTGACTCGCATACATTTAAAAAAAAGACAAAAAAATAGATGTGGGATTTAATGATTTAACAGAAAATATTTCAAAGAATTCACTACAAATATGTCAAAGAACTATAGGAAACCACAATCAAAGAAGGAAAAGAAGGTATGATGGCAATGTCTCATCAAACAAAGAATATTAATAAATAGAAATTATGATAGAAAACTGAATGGAAATTCTGGAGCTGAAAAGGACATAATGGAAATGAAAATTTTACTAGAAGGGCTCAACAGTACGTATGAGCAGGCAAAAGAAAGAATTAGCAAACTCAAAGATAGATCAATATAGATTATATAATCCAAAGAACAGAAAGAAAAAATAATTTAAGAAATGAACAGAGCCTCACAGAAATGAGGGACAGCATCAAATACGCCAACATACCCATAATAGTAGTACCAGAATGGAGAGGAGAGAAAAAGGAATAGGAAAAATATTCAAAGAAATGATGGCTGAAAATTCTCCAAATTTGAAAAAAATGTTAATCTATACGTTCAAGAAGCTTAAAAAATTCCAAGTAGGGTAAATACAAAAAGAATCACAACAGAAACATTACAGTAAAAATGCTGAAAGACAAAAGCAAGGAAGAAATCTTGAAGTCAGCAAGAGAGAAACAAGTTGTTACTTAGAAGGGGACCCAAATAAGATACAGATGACTTCTCATCAGAAAAGACCGAGGCTGAGGAAATGTGGTGTACATACACAGTGGGATGCCATTAACCTTAGAAAAGAAGACAATCCTATCATTTGCAACAGCGTGGAAGAATCTGGAGGACATTATGTTAAGTAAAATAAGCCAGGCACAGAAAGGCAAATACTGCATGATCTCACTTGTATGTGGAATCTACAGAAGTTGAACCTGTAGAAGTAGATGGGGAATGATGGTTACTAGGGGTTGCGGGAGGATGTGGTTGGGAGATGTTGCTTGAAGTATACAAAACTTTAGTTAGACAGTAGAAATCATGCAAAAGATCTCTTGTACAAAATGGTGACAATAGTTAATAACAACGTACTGTACTCTTGAAAATTGCTAAGAGAGTAGATTTTAAATGTTCTCACCATGAAAAAAATGATAAATATGTGAGGTAATGCATGTGTTAATTAGCTCAATTTAGTCATTCTACAATGTATACATATTTCAAAACAACATGTTGTGCACCATAAATATAAAAATTGTTATTTGTCAGTTTAAAAATAAATTTTAAAAAAGAAAAGAGATGATGGAGGCAAGAAGAAAAGAGAAAAAAAACTATAAGTGAACAATCTTGTAGTCAGCAAAAGTATTCTATAGAAACGAAGGCAAAATAAAGACATTCCCATATAAAGAAACACTAAGAGAATTAGTTGCTGTCAGACTTAACATGCTAGCAGCAAGTTATATACAAGAAATACTGAACAAAGTTTTTTAGGCTTAAAGTAAATGACGATAATTCTAATCCACGTGAAAAAACTAAGAGCTAAAAGCTAATTACTAAAGGTAATTATGTATTTATATAAAAGACAGTATAAGTGTATATTTCTTCTCCTTTATCTCTTAACTGATTTAAAAATCAACTATATAAAACAATATGTATAAAACTGTATTGTTGGACCCATAATATACAAAAATGTAATGTATTTGCCAATAGCATCACAGGGGATGTGGGTGGGAATAAAGCCGTATTGGACTATGGAAGTGACACCAGATGACAACTCAAAGCCACAGAACAAATAAAGAGAACCAGCAATGATTAAAAAATAGGATTAATAAAACAAGAGCTATAGATACTTACTTGCTCTTTTTTCCTCTCTTAGCTTCTTTAAGAGATAAAATGTTATAAATTAATTATTTATAACCATATATTATTGAATTTGTGACATTTATAGATGTGATGTGTATAACAATGATACCACAAAAAGCAGGTAAAAGAATAGAGCTACATAGAAATAACATTTCTGTATCTCATTGGAGTTAAATTAATATAAATCTGAAGCTGATTCTTATACATGAAGGTATATATTTTAAGCCCTATAGCAACCACTAAGAAAACAACTCAAAAATTGTGAAAAAAATTAGAGAAATAAAAATGTTACATTAGAAAATATATATATAATGCAAAAGAAAGCAAAAAAAAGAGTGATAGAGAAACAGAAAAGACATGAGACAAAAAAAATAAAAAGCAAAATGGTGGATGTAAATCCAATTCTATTAACAATCACATTAAATGTTAATCGATTAAATAACCCAATCAAAAGGCAGAGATTGCCAGGCAAAATTTAAAAAAGAAAAGAAAAGAAAAACAAGATCCAACTATATGCTGTCAATAGGAGACACACTTCAGATTCAAAGATACAAAAAGATTGAATCAGAAATGAAAGAGGGGACATTACTTCTAACCTCAGAAAAAGAAAAAGGATCAGAAAGGAATAGTGTAAACAACTGTGTCAATAAATTAGATAACTCAGAGGAAATGGACAGATTCCTATGGAAACACAAACTATTGAAACAAACTCAAGGAAAAAAAAAGAGGAAAATCTGAATAGACCTGTAACAAGGAAAGAGATTTAATTAGTAATAAAAAAAATTGTCCTTAATGAAATGTCTAGGACCAGATGGCTTCACTGACGAATTCCACAAGATGTTTAGGAAAGAATTAATGCCAGTTTTTCATAAACTATCTCCCCCCCCAAAAAGAGGAGGAAACACTTCTTAACTCACTCTAGGAAGCTGGTTATTACTCTGACATCAAAACCATAAAAAACATCAAGAAAAAAGAAAACTACAAACTAATATATCAAGTACCTTATGAATATAGATGCAAAAATCCTCAGCCAAATACTAGCAAGCTGAAACTTGAAACAACAAAAAAATTATATACCATGACCCAATCAGAATTTATACCAGTAATACAAGGTTGGTTTAGCATCTAAAAATCCATTAATATAGTTACCATATTGATTGAATGATAAACAAAAAACACATGAGCTCAATTAATGCAGAAGAAGCATCTGACAAAATTTAATTCCATTTCATGATAAAAAACACTCAATAAACTAGGAATAGCAGGGAACTCCTCAACATGGTAAAGAGCATCTTTAAAAATCCCTTAGTTAACTTCATATTTAATGGTGAAAGACTAGATGCTTTCTCCTAAGATCAGAAATCAAAGAAGAGTATCTGTTTTTACCACTTGGATTCAACATTATACTGGAAGTTCTAGCCAGGGCAATTATGTGAGAAAAAACAAATAAAAGGCACCAGATTGGAAAGGAAGAATTAAAGCAATCTCTACTCACAGACAATATGATATTGTATATAAAAAATCCAAAGTAATCCATTCTAAAATTATTAGAATGCATTCAGCAAAGTTGTAGTATACAAGGCCAATATACAAAAATAATGGTATTTCTAGCTACTAATATAAATAATCTTCAAATAAAATTATGAAAACAATTTCATTTATTGTAACAGCAAAAAGAATGAAATACTTGGCTTTAAACCTAAAGTGCAAAACTTATACTCTGTAAACTACAACTCCTTATTAAAAGAAATTAAGTAATATCTAAATAGATGGAAAGCTATCCCATGTTCATGGATTGAAAGACATAATACAGTTAATATGGCAATACTCCCAAACCAATCGGCATATCCAATGCAATCCACATCAGAATACTATTAATCACTGGCTTTTGTATAAATTAACAAGGTGATCCTAAAATTCATAGGGAAGCTCAAGGGACCCAGAAGAGCCAAAACAATCTTGAAACACAAGACTCACAATTATTGATTTCAAAACTTACTACAAAGCAACAATTGTCAACATAAAGTAATACTTTAAGTATAGACATAGATCAGTGGAATAAAATTGAGGGTCCAGAAATAAACCCATGTATCTGTGGTCAACTGAGTTTCTACAAGGATGCCAAGACCATTCGATGGGGAAAGAATAATTTATCCAATAAATGGTACCATGACAACAAGACACCCATATGCAAAAAAATTAATTTGGACTCTTACCTCATATCATATACAAAAATGAATTCAAAATAGGTCAAAGACCTAAACTAAAACCCGAAACTATAAAACTCTTAGAAGAAAACTCAGAGGTAAATCTTTATGACCTTAAATTTGGCAATGGATTCTTAGATATGACACCAAAAGTATGAGCAACAAAAGAAATAAAAAAAATAAATTGAACTTAATCAAAATTTAAATGTTTTGTGAATCAAAGAACACTATCAAGAAAGTGAAAAAGGCAACCAACAAATGGGAAAAACTATTTGTAAACCATGTATCCAATAAGGAAATCATATCTAACATATACAAAGAATTCTTACAAATCAATAATAAAACAACAAAGGACACATTAAGCTATGGGCGAAGGATATTAATAGATATTGCAGTACTGATACATGCTGCAATAGAGATGAACGCTGAAGCACTACGCTGAGTGAAAGAAGCCACTAACAGAAGACCAGTGTCATGATTCCATGTCTATGACACATGCAGAATAGGTGGAAGCAGACCGGTGGTGTCAGACTTCTGAGTCATCACCCACAGACGGGCTAACTCCTCCCCACAGTGTTCAGTGTGCAGTGAAAGTACGCAGCCCTCAACTGAACCCAGCGTGAAGGGATGCAAGTCTCAGACAAGGGATGGAAGAATAATTCACCACTCTATGTAAAAGTAATGAGAGGCTGTCAAAAGAGTTGCCTACGTTAAACATGAGGCAGAGGAGAAAACCAGAACGCTAAAAAGCTAAGAGCCGTAGTAGGCAAATACATAAGGGAACCACGTTGGTTATTTATTCTAATAATTACCTATGGTTGACTATACTCAACAGTCATGTGGGAAAAACATGAGCTTTGGAGATGATAAGGAAAACCCCCATCTGTTACTTGGCATGTCAGCCACCTGAGACCTCCACCCCTCAGGGAAGACCCGCATCAGCAGATACTAACCCATTACCTGGCGCATCAACTAATCTACTACCTGGCGCGTCAGCATAACACTGAATCTATTATCTGACACATCAACTGACCTATTACCTGGCGGGCATTAACCACCTGGCACCCTGCCCCCCAGACCTCCACAACTTAATAAAAGTGGGGAAAATCGGGTAGACGGGGCTCAGAATTTGGTGGCGAGGCCCCTCTGAGCCCACCGGGAATAAACTTTGATTCTCCGACTCTCCGTGTGCCGCTCGGCTTGTCCTCGGGACCACTTGCTGTAACAGAGATCCAGTTCTTCCTTCCAGGCACACACTGATACATTGTGATCTTGAACAAGTCACTTACTGTCTCCAGGCCCTGGTTATTCATCTGCAAAATGAGCTTAATGTCATGAACTTCGCAGAAATTGTCATGAGGATTAAATAAGGTAATTAAGTGAGCAGGAATTAACAGAAACATGTGGGTGCGGTGTGCACCTTAGGCTGATGTGCTGTGAGGACAAAGGGAAGGCAGAAACAGCACAGGCAGAGACATCTGTATGCACGAGACACATGGCAGATGGCTCCTGACATTGCCGTGCACAGTGAAAACCGCCATCGCCGTTTCCACGGTCTCACCCAACACCCAACACCGTACTGAGCACGTTGCATGGGACAGTCTAATTCTCCCGGCGTTATGAAGTAATATTATTACCCTCATGTTAAAAATGAGGAAACTAAGGTTTAAGGAGATTAAATACTTTCCCAAAATCATGCAAATAGGAGAAATAATATTAGCCAACTCTGATAAAGCACTTTTTATAACCTAAGTTACTTATACTAATTTACTCCTCACGGCAATGCTGGGAATGGGTGCCATTAGAACCCTCGTTTTACAGATGAGGATGAGGCCACTGAGGGATACGGAGGTGAGTGACCAGCCCAGAGCCACACAGCAAGTCCTGGCAGTGGCCAGTCCCAGCTCTTCACCACTGTGCGAGTCTACCTCTTAAGTCCCAGGTGGGCAGGAATCAGAGCTTCCTCTTTTAATCAACCACTGCTCCATGTTGCCTAATTCAGGCATTATTTGGGCTTAAGAAAGAGGCAAGAAGAATAGGCAACTCGAATGGAAACCACCAGATTTGTGCTTAGGTTAAAGAGCAAGGCTGCCATCGCCACTGCCTCTCGCACTTGTGGAATCTCAACTAACCCAGACACAAGGCTGGAGTCTGAGCTTTCTTCTCTAGGACACAGCATGTGAAGATCTAGGTCGATCCCTGTAATATCACAGTTCCTCAAATCTGAGATGCATGCTTTTTCGCAGCTTAACACTTCTGAAATTAGTATGTGTTTTACAAATAATACATATATTTAACGAAGTCATGCCTTCTTTTTTAACATTTAACATTACCATTAAATCAAATGGTATTTTTGTATACTTCTTGAATTTGGGCTGCATATCAATGGATTATCCACAGTTTCTGTGATATAATAATTTCTTGATAATTATTTGTGGAATAATAAATTTTAAGTATTTTTATACAGAGAGGTCAGGGCTTTAAATTCAGGGCTTCTCTATCTAAATGTTTCTCACACTCCCTATTTATTAAGCATCTACTTCATTTCCCATTTTAACATTCTTTTGTTTCCAACATTTTTAAACAGAAGAATCTGCCTTCACCAGTGACTGGCGGATGGGTACCTCCTTGGCAGGGGCTTTTTGGCTTTCCCCATCCCAGTACTAAAGAATTCCCTCTTCTAAATCTCTAAAATCCCGTGGGAGCTTCCTGAAGCACTGTGAAATTTCCAGTTATCAAAGATCTGTTTTGATTCCCTGCCCTGTGCTTTTCAAGGCAGGAACGTGTCCAAGTACCTTTTAAAATGATGGTGCAAGCAGAACAAAAGCCTGGGATGCGTCCGGGCCAAACTGGTCCTGAGCCCGCGGTCTCGCTGAGCCCTGCTCGGCCTCACTGCGGACGGTCTCCAGCCCCAGGTGCCACTGTCCTGTCCAAAGCTGGACTTTGAAGTGTTGCCCCAGTTCTCGGGCTTCTGTCTTGGAGGAATCGCTAGCCTTGTCCCATGCGAAGAGACGACAGACACTCAGCAAGTATGCGTGAAGAATTTATTGTAAGGGAAGTTGAAGGGTGCAAAGCGAAAGCACATTTACTAAGGGGAATGGGTCTGTCTCCCTGAGTGGAGAAGACACTGTCTTCTTCTGTGCTTTTGCTTTTCTATGCGAGTAGTATATGCTGATGCAAAGGTCAGTTATAATTACTTATGACTGTATGTCACGGGTTTTGGGGATTTTTCCAGGTAGGGACATAACTTAAAAATTATGTTCCAGACATTCCTTTCTCCTATACGTGCATTGGGGAAAGTCACCATGTGTGGTATTTTCTATTTTCTGAATGGTGATCACTGTTCCATGGTCTAATTACCCCATTCTTTAAGACTGAAATAACTGCTTTCCCTGGTTATTTTTCTGTAACTATTTCCTTCGTGTTATTTTTCTTTAACTGTTTCCTCTGTCCTGGTTTTCTGCCTCTATCGTTCCATCCATCACCTCTTGTTTTTCTGTCCCTAATTCGGGGACCCACGTGGAGAGATGGGGCTAGGAGATGTCGGAGGGCCTGCAAAGGAGGGAAATAAATAAATGCTGGGAACACACCTTTTCATTTTATTTTTATTATGAGATCTTTCAGACATATCAAAAAATATTGGGGATAATATAATAAATAATCATGTACCCTGAAATCAGCTTAAGAAATCAGACAGTATAAACACATTTTATGCTTGTATATTTTAACATTCATTTCATTCATTCAGTGGCCTTTATTTTAATTACATGACAAGAAGTCTGAAGTAACACCTGAGCAAGAGTTAGAATCAAAATCTCAGGTCACATTCTTTGGTTGAAATGCAGATCAGCTAAAATCTTTTTGTCATAATTGCTATCAGCTACAAGTTTTATGTTTACTTGTGTCAACGGAAAAAAAAGACCAAACTCTGTAAAATAATTTTAAAGAGAGTTACTCTGAGCCAAATCTGGGGACCATGACCCGGAGCCACACCCAAGAAGCCTTGAGCAAGTGGACTCAGTGTGGCTGGGTTACAGTTTGGTTTTATACATTTCAAGGAGACAGAGGTTACAGGTAAAGTCATAAATCAATACCTGGGAGGCATACATTGGTTTGGCCCGAAAAGGTGGGCCATCTTGAAGGGGGAGCTTAGAGGTTATAGGTGGGTTTAAAGATTCTTTGACTTGTGATTGGTTAAAGACATGAAGCTTTGTCTAAAGGCTTGCAATGTTTCAACATAAGGAGCTGTTTATCAGAGATAAGCCACCACCGGACATAGATTTGTTGTGTAAATTGAGGACCTGCAGGTTTGTCTTGCAAACCCTTAGGCCTGTTAATGGGTTGCAAAGAATGTCTCCAAGAAGGGAGGGGGGGCATGATAAGGCATGTCTGACCTCCTTCCTCCTGGCAGGCAATTTAGTTTTAGGATATTCTTTTGGTCACGAGGGGGTCCACTTTAATCAGCCAGTGGGGGGGTGAGCCTTAAAATTTTATTTTAGTTCACGATTGTTCAAAAGCAAACAAACAAAACGTTCCCCCCCCAAAAAAGATTGCTTTAAAATCAATATATACAAAACTTTTTAAAAGTCTCTGACATTTGCAGATGAATGCATATTCATCACTGTTAATCGCCTTTTTAAAGAAAATGTGGAGCTTTTTGTCATCCATTAGAGATATCCAGACGATTAATGACTAAACTGTATTATTTTTATGAATTCATATAACATGAGTATGAACAATAGTCATGGCTTCTTTTCGGCAATTTTTAGGCTTTTTGAATGAAGACTGAGTGGAAATCCACTTGGCCGCAAGGATACCCTAAAACTGAGTTGCTGGCCATGAGAAGGGAGGTCAGACATGCCTCATCATGCCCTCATCCCTTCTTGGAGACATCCTTTGTAATTCATTAAGGGACCTAAGGCTATGCAAGACAAACCTGCAGGTCTTCAATTTACATAACACATCATTTGAGTCTGGGATGGTTTGTCTCTGATTAACAGACTTCTTACCTTAATTTAAAACATTCCAAGTCTTTAGACAGAGATTCATTTCTTTAACCAATTACAAATCAAAGAGTCTTTAAACCCACCTATAACCTGTAAGCCCCTGCTTTGAGATGTCCCACCTTTTCCGGCCAAACCACTGTATGCTTCCATGTTTTGATTTATGACTTTACACATAACTACATCTCCCTGGAATGTATTAAACCAGTCTGTAAGCTGGTTTACAGCTTATGGTTTACAGCCCAACTCAAAGCTTCTTGGGCGTGGATCCGGGCCATGGTCCTCAAACATGACTCAGAACAAACCTCTTTAAATTATTTTGCCGAGTTTGGCTTCTTTTCCGTTGTCATGACATTAAAACAGAGAGAATGAATTTTGAAATATAGCCAGATCTGATTGCAATCTAGTCCAGGAAGATAAAATAGTCACTCAAACAAATATCTTAAACTCTTATAAAATTATCCTCGTTAGATACAGTTGCAGAAGTTTGAGCACAGCAAGTTTACATTCCAATTTACGAATACTGGTTGATTTTAGCTCGGAGAATATTTCAAGAGTCTTAAAATACTTTCTCCATTGAAGAGAGCTTTGCCTCAATAAGTCAAATAGTTGTCGTTCCACCTGTAAAACTGCTTCATTCCCTAATTTAAGGGGATACATATATCACGCTTAGTTTTTGAAGAATTATGGATTAATTATAGTAGTTTTTTTTTAAGCCTTGGAATTGACCCAGAATTATAATTTATCCATTTTTATTCTCATAAAATGATGTAACACTTGGTAGGAGACAAGGATTTGGAGGTAGAGCTAATGTTAGGTAGATAGCAAGGGATTCTGGGTCTCCTGGGATGAAAGCCCTACTCTAATTCTCCATACCTGGGGGAGGAGGGAATACCCTACGAATCTGCCAATCAGAACTTGGCACGCCAGCTGCAAAAGAATGCAGAGGACTCTCTAGCCCACAGGCCAAGCAGCATAGGTACCATAGAGTCTGGAAATTGACCTAGAACAACTTACATGCATAGTTAAGATTCAGGTCATGTAACTGTCCAATCAAAGTGGTTCCACGGTGACCTCTGAACCACGAGGAAGGTCCCTATGGGGCACTATGAAAGAAGACGCAGATCACAGGTAATCTTTTTTTGCCCTTCCTTTTGTTCTCCCTTTGCTGTGACAATTGGTCCAGTCGTCATCTGTGGTGTATGCATCATGGTTTGTAAACCTATGTCTTGCTCTTGCCCTATAATCCTATCTTTCTCTTCTCAATAAACCTCACTTTTGTGCTTGTCTAACTTTTGTGTGTCTGGTCATCCTTCGGCCAAGAGCACACCAGGAACCCACGTTTCCGACTGCTGACCCCACAAAAGCTGTGCAACGGGAGTATTTTTAGCGGGTCTTTCAGTCCCATGTCATAGCCCCTGGAGATCTACACCAGACCAGCCGCTGGGCGGGACCAGGGCTGGAGGACAGAACAGAGAAGGCCGTGTCAGCCCGGGAACAGCACACCCTAGGGCGGAGAGGGGTGCATGGGTAACCGAGCCGGAACAGCAGACACGCGTCCTGGCTGCTGCAGCAAACCCAAATGTCAGGCCCCCATCTCGGCAAAGCTGGAGCATGGCCGATGGAGAAAACGTCACACCGCCGTCTCCTCCCTGGAGACCAGCAACACCTGCTTGAGAAAACGAAGCCCCCAGCAATGTTCACTGTGCATTGGGCATTTCCATGGGGCTTTCACCTCTGCCCCACGCTCACGATCCGCCCAGGAGGCGTGGCTTCCGGCCTGTCCCCACGGGAGGCGTGGCTTCTCTGATTGGTCAACTCCAAGGGGGAACTTAGCCCATGGCACAGCTTGTCCTCTCCTCTCCTGTAGCCAGCGGTCGGTCCTCACGACCCGCACCCCTGCTGGATCTTTAGTCCCGATTCTCCTGCAGGAGGCCGGTGGGAGTAGGCAAGAGGAGGCGAGATCACCGCAGCACCCGTGGTGGCCAGATCCACCTGCGTTCCCCACCTTGGGCTCATCAGTAGCGCAAAGAACGTGCCTTTGGCCATCTGTCTGATTTCTGCATCTACTTCTCCACTGGTCCCAGAGTAGGAGAAGGAACCACGGTGTGCAGGATTAGAACCGCTCGAACCTCAGCCGTGGTAACAAGGGTTTTACTGGCTAAGGCTAGGCTCATTGTGACTTGTGAAGAGTGGTAGCTACAGCTCTGTTATTTCCATCGGAGACTGTGCCTCCCCGGCTATCCCAGGGCTCAAATGCCTGGGATATATGGTCCAGGGGAAACATGCTATCTGTCCCTTCTGGGGGTTTTTATCTCTGATGCTCAACTGACTGTTAAGCCTGGGGGTGGAGGTGTGATCAGTGCATAAATGCAAATTACGGTTCCAACTTCCCCCTTGATAACCCTTTTATTGGCTACTAACAATAGCAAAACCCATAGGACACAAATTCCACTTTCTTTGTGAATGTTCCCCTCCTCACTCCAGGCACTAGTGACTTCCTCCCTTCGGAGAACTCCTAGAGGTTTTAATGCTTTACGATGACACGCACCACATTCTAACATAGTAGTCCTGGCTTATCTGCTTCTGGACTCTAAGCCGCATGAGGGCAGGGGCGTCAGGCAACTCATTGCTTGTATTTAGGATAATGTCCTACAAAGAGCGCTTGGAGCAAGTTTGTTCCATGAAAGGAGTTTTACCTCCTATCAAAGGTATTTAAAGAGCTTAGTGTTACAGCTCTGTACAACCATCCTGTGGGGAATTATTCTTTACCACCCAGAAATTGTGAATTGCATTTCAGATGAAAGCTTTTGATTAAAACGGGCCTTGCTGGCAAAGGCACCTCATGTCACTAGCTGCAAAGTGGTGCCAGGATGGGAAAATGAGCCAGGTCCCACTTGGCTTCGGGATTTTAATAAACATCAATACTCATATGTTTAAAACTGAGGCAGAATCCCTCAAAAGATCTTAAACTGTATTGAAGTGAGGATGAAAGGCACTGCTGATCTTAGAGTTGGCATAGCAAACAACTTTCAAGTGCTTTGATCAGTGCTGGAATGGGTCGAGTCTCACAATGGAAAAGAACCACGTGGGTTATACAGCCAAGATGCCACCTTTATAGATGAGGAACGATGGGGTCAGTGACTTCACAGCTGGTCAGTGGCTAAATCGGGTCAGAACATACATCTCTGGCTCCAACCAAGACTGGAGGGAACTCAGCACGCATCGGAGCTCGGATGCTGAGAGACCACAGTCACCACAATCAGAGTTGTAGGAAGAAGGGTCTGGAAGTGCGGCTCAGATGGGTTGAGGCAGGAAGGACAGAGGACAGTGAGGATGCTACAGAGGCCCTGGGCCAGCAGGAGGGCTGCAAGGAGTGGTGACGCTGGGGCGGATATCAGGAGGTGCACTAGATGGATGGGCAGGGACATCCTGCCACAGCATGGGAACAGGATAGATTGTCTCCTAAATAAATGACTGATTACTAATCCTTGTTGTGCTTTGTTATGTTTATTTTCCAGTGTCTTCTGCCAGACTTTCCTTCTGAGAAAGGCATAAGGAAATGGCGAAGTTGGAGTTTTTGTCCGTAAGAAGGAAGATGTAGCCTCTTTCCTCCATCTCAGAGAAGGAAACAGCTTGAAACACACAAAATGGGATATATCCATGTTATGGTTTGAAGTGCGAGAAAAGACCGCTGAAGACCAAAACTGAGCCAAATTGTGAGTCTTCATTAGCTGGCCAGCGACTACCCTCTGCTCCGCCACAGACGGCTGCACAGAGAGCAGTCCCGAGCCAGGAGAGACCAGCTCTTTTAAAGACAAAAACCACACACCGATAAATCATCTAAGTGCTTGTGTAAGCACAGTTACAGAAGCAAAAAAGCGTTAGTCCTAACCATGGTGCAATCTTATCTTGGGATGACATGGTCTGGGAGGTTTGGGGAATTCTCCTCTTTTCTTAGATGAGTTCCATAGGAGTTACAAGTCACAGCTGCAACTTTACTTTGAAGCAAGTATAACAACATTAATCTTAGCTAAAATACATTTGACCTCTCATTATCCAAGCCATATCACCTTCCACACAGGAAGCACTGCTGGGCCGCTCAGTGCTCCGGGGCGCTCCGACCCTCTGGCCCAGGCTGCTATTTTATCTCGTGGACACTTGTGCGAAAGGCACCGTTTTCTTCCTTACATTCTTAGGTGCCCTAACGAAGGCGAGATAGCAGGTTCATGGTCAGTAAGGGTCAGCTGAAAACTTTCCACTCTCTTAAGCAAGCAAGCGTAATACAGAAGCTAATGGCTGGTTATTTGCAGCTTATGGTCTCTAGGCCCTAACAAAGCACAGTTTGATAAACATTTGCTCCTTGATGTGTATTCCAAGAAAGTGAAGCTAGTATTATATATTATTCTATTTCCTGGTTCCCTCTGACAGGATCTTAAGTTAGTGGTTAAGAATGTGTGCTAGACTTCTCTGAGTTAATTTGATTGTGAAACCATGTCATAAAAAATTATAAAACTAACATAAAACAAAATTTAAAAAGCTACCTAAAATTTACAGCAAAAGAAAACAAATATACTTAAGGAAATACGTAATCAGCCAGTGGCTTAACCATACAGAAAGAAATTATTTCAAGTGATTTGAAATACAGTAATGTGATCATCTGTCCCTCATGGGCCATATGCTAAGACAAAAAGAACTGCAAAAAAATAAACTATTTCTAGGCTGTGCGAAGTGGCTCATGTCTGTAATCTTAGCATTTTGGGAAGCTGAGAGATGGGAGGATCACTTGAGGCCAGGAGTTTGAGATCAGCCTGAGTAACAGTGTGACCTCGTTTCTACATAAAATAGAAAGATTAGCTGCGTGTGGTGGCACGCATATATAGTCATAGCTACTTGGGAGACTGAGGCAGGAGGCTTGATCCCAGGAGCTGGAGGTTGCAGTGAGCTATGATGATGCCACCGTACTTTAACCTGGGCAACAAAGAAAGACCTTGTCTCAAAAAAAAAAAAAATAACATATTTCTGTAATCATATTGTTAGTAATAAAATGGTATATAATTAAATTAATGTTAAGAAGTAAGAGTTGCAGTGTGAGAGATAACCGAAATATAAAATCAAAGTTAATAACCCTGTACTCTTAAATTTGAACTGGAAATAGCAGTATGAACTCATGTTATCTCCTAAAAAAAATTTTCCTGTCTATCTACTGAAAAAGCCTGGAAACAATGACCAACCCATTAGCAATAAGCATGGTAGCATACAGATTGTGTTCTCTAAATGCCATTTTCCACTACAAGAAACCAATCTCCTTGGCAAAAAGCAAGGAAGCTTTCAAAACCTACCAGAGTACAAGAAACCAACTAAAATGGGCTCCCATTGGCCAAATCTGGACAATTTGATCATCAAAGTAAACAACGATAGTAACAAAACTTATTGAATAAACTAAGAACTCATGATAGATGTTGATAATAAGTAAATAAGAAAAAAGAAAAATCTCCTTCTTACAGCAGAATGCTAACTAATAAGTGTAGAAGAACTAATAGAGAGGTTTGTTTAGTTTTTGAGACAGAGTCTTGCTCTGTCTCCTGGGCTAGCATGCAGTGGTGTCATCATAGCTCACTGCAACCTCAAACTCCTAGGCTTGAGCAATCCTGCCTTAGCCTCCCAAGTAGCTGGGACTACAGGCACACACCACCACGCCCAGCTAATTTTTCTATTTTTTGTAAAGAAAAGGTCTTGCTCTTGCTCAGACTGGCCTCAAACTCCCGGCCTCAAGTGATCTGCCTCAGCCTTCCAAAGTGCTAGGATTACAGGTGTGAGCCATGACACCCAGCCGAGGAGTTTCTTTAATCACCATTTTACAACTATCACTGTAATATTCCATTCTGGCTTACTAAAACTAGCAGCTGAAAGTTTAATGAAAAAAAGACATTAATAAGGTCTTAAAGTGTCCCCCCACAAATTTTTTGTCAATTAAAAAGAAAAAACAATAACTGTAGAATGAAACAACCTGGCAGACACTATCTTAACCAAGTCATCAAAGTTAACAGTTCTATTCTGGTGACCTATTGCTGAATAACAAACTGGTCCAAAATTTGGTAACTTAAAACAATTTATTATCTTTCATGGTTCTGTGGATTAAGGGGGCTTAGTTGGGATCTTTCATGCAGTAACAATTAGATGTTGGCTGGGACTTGATTCATCTGAAGGTTCAATATTAATTTGCTTAAACATCCAAGATGGCTCCTTTAGTCAGACATCTGGTGGTTAGGATGGTAGGAACAGTTGGGTGCTGGCCGGACATCTCTTTCCAAGTGGCTAGCTGGTCTTCCTCAAAGGTTGGTGTTCTCAGTCACACGTCTCATGGTGGTTGCCTACCCCCAGGTTGAGTATTCCAACCAAACAAACATTCCACAGACAGTATTCCAAAAGACCAAGGCAGAAGCTGCAAGTTTCTTCAAATCTAGAGTAAGAAGTAATACAGAGTCACATCTGTCACAGTCTGTTAGTTACAAGAAAGTCATAGGGCTAGTCCAGATTCAAGGACAGGGAACTACAAGGCCATGAAAACTGGAGATATGGTTCATTGACAAACTTGGAGAGTAACTATTAATGATGACAAAAATGCACCAGTTGACATCATTGTGCCTCCTGGTGGGATGCGGTGAGAAAGACATTTCAGCGGTCATGTGCTATTTCTGCCAAAAATGCTAAACTGAAATCCAATCATAAGAAAATTTCAGATGAATTCAAATTCAGGCACATTCTACTAAATGCCCTATTCTCTTCAAAAATGTCAGTGTCATGAAAGAGAAAGAATGGCTAAGGAATCATTCTGAATTAAAGGAGTCTAAAGAGACATGGAGACTAACGTAATGCATGATTAATCCTGTGTTGGATTCTGGATGAGAAAAAAAAAATTGCTATGCAGGACACTATTAGAACAACTGGAAAAATTTCAGTAAGTCCTGTAGATTAAATAAGAGCATTGTATTAATAAAAAATGATCTAATATTCATAATTGTACTGTGAACATCCCATTTTTAGGAAATATACACCAAAGAATCTTGGGAGCTGAGAAATACTGTCTGCAACTTAATCTCAAGTGGTTTAGGAAAAAATGTGTGTGGGAGGGGAGAGAAAGAGAGAGAAAACGTGACAGCACCAGGAGAAAGGGACAGACGGAAAGAATGGTAAAATAAATATGGCAAAATGTTAACAATTGGTAACTTTGGGTGAAGGGTATAAGGGAATTCTTTATACTATCTTTACAACTTTTTTGTAATTTTGAAATTATTTCAAATTAAAGAAAATTTAAAGAAAATATCTTCAAAAAATTGAAACACATCGAATATATTTTAAAATTCCATGGCTTCACATCTTAATGATACCAAAAAAAAAAAAAAAGCCAAATGTCAAACCACCTTTGCAGAATGCTAGAGAACCAATGCATCTGGAAAACTGGCCAAAAGAAAGAAGCAAGTGTTTATATTGCATTTCCTAAAAACACTTTATCTTGGTGCAATCAAATTGTTGAAGGAAAATTCAGCTAATAAATGAAAATCCCCACTCCATCCTCTAAGCCAGGGGTCAGGAAATTAAGGCCCTCAGGATAAGTCCAGCTCAACACCTATTTCTATAAATCAGCTGGAACACGGTTGTTTCAGTCCGTTTGTCTTACTATAGTAAAATACCTGAGACTCGGTAATTCATAAAGAACATAAACTTATTTCTCACAGTTCTGGAGGCTGGGTGTCCAAGATCAAGGTGCCAGCAGGTTTAGAGTCTAGAAAGGGTCCAGTCTCCAATTCCAAGATGGGGTCTCCCTGCTGCATCCTCTGGAGAGGAGGAATGCTGTGTCCTCACATGGTAGAAGAGCAGAAGAGGGCAAACTCACTCTCAAGCATTTTGATCAGAGCCCTACTCCAATTATTTCTCAAAAAGGTCCCACTTCTTAATGTCACAATAATGGCAATTAAGTTTCAGAATGAATTTTGGAGGAGACACACATTCAAACCATAGCAACAGTCACCCCATTTGTTTATATATTGTCTATGTTGGCTGGATTTACATTATAAAGGCAGAATTGAGTAGTTGTGACAGAGACTATATGGCCACTAAGCCTAAAACATTTGCTATTGGTCCATTTACAGAAAAAACCGGCCAGTCCTTGCTGTATTCCAGAAAAATAATGGCTAGATGACTTCTAGCTCCTAAACTGGAGGGCACCATGGCAAACTCACAGGAACATCACACGATATTTTTTTTTTTTTTTTGAGACAGAGTCTCACTGTGTTGCCCGGGCTAGAGTGAGTGCCATGGCATCATCCTAGCTCACAGCAACCTCAAACTCCTGGGCTCAAGCGATCCTCCTGCCTCAGCCTCCCGAGTAGCTGGGACTACAGGCATGCGCTACCATGCCCGGCTATTTTTTTCTATATATTTTTAGCTGTCCGATTAATTTCTTTCTATTTTTTTTTAGTAGAGATGGGGTCTCGCTCTTGCTCAGGCTGGTTTCGAACTCCTGAGTTCAAACGATCCACCCGCCTCGGCCTCCCAGAGAGCTAGGATTACAGGCGCATCACACGGTATTTTAAGTTTTTGAGGAA